>CAEFZP010001161.1:32500-58883 GCA_903064625.1 Mallotus villosus | reverse complement strand
TATATATATATAATATATATATTATAATTATTTATAATACCTTGTCTATGTCTGAATCTTTGCCGTCAATCAGTCAGAATCTCATCTGTTTTAAGAGGCAGGTCGGTTATTAGTGGAGGAGTTTTATAGGTTGTAGATCATGTTTGATTAAGAATTTAGAGCTGGGATTCTCTTGGTGTTATTATAGGGTTGTTATTTATTGGGGTTATGGTCCTTGGGGTTATGGTCCTTGGGGTTATGGTCCTTGGGGTTAGGGTCCTTGGGGTTATGGTCTTGGGGTTATGGTCCTTGGGGTTATGGTCCTTGGGGTTATGGTCCTTGGGGTTATGGTCCTTGGGGTTAGGGTCCTTGGGGTTATGGTCCTTGGGGTTATGGTCCTTGGGGTTATGGTCCTTGGGGTTAGGGTCCTTGGGGTTATGGTCCTTGGGGTTATGGTCCTTGGGGTTATGGTCCTTGGGGTTAGCATCCTTGGGGTTAGGGTTCACAGGGATCCTGAGGACCAGAAGGCTGAAGCCTTCAGAGTGATTATGGATATTTGAACAGCCTGACTTGTTCAGAATGCACCACCTCGGTACAGTGGCACACTCAGGTTTCACTTCTTATGTACTACTCTTCAATTCAGGGTTTTACTCAGGTACACTGCTAGGTAGCAGCAGACAGGTGGTAGCTTCAGACAGACAGGTGGCAGACAGACAGGTGGCAGACAGGTGTCATGTGCTTTGTCTGAGGCCAGTGGTTTAATACGTTTTTTGGGGGTGGTACAAGTTTTAATTTTTCTACAAGTGCCATTAGTGCTGTATCTAGCCATAGCCAAAACATTTTATGATATATATATATATAGGGTTAGGGTTGTATATATATATATATACAACATTGTTGTGTGTTTATTTTATAAAAGGGAAGTATGGGATAAATCCTATGCCTGTGTTTAATCTGTGTGATGCTTCAAAAACTGTTTTTGTAAGATTTTAAGCGTGGTTGAACAAAGTTGTTGCCAAACAAACTACATTTTACAAACTTGTAGAATAAATGTCTATTTTTGTATTCAGGATTGTCGATTTTTAAAGATTTAATTGCAATTGAATAAAGAGTTTTTTATGCTCTAACAGCAGCTCAGACTACATCTCCTTACTTCAGACCACGCCCCTCACTTCAGACCACGCCCCTCACTTCAGACCACGCCCCCTCACTTCAGACCACGCCCCTCACTTCAGACCACGCCCCCTCACGTCAGACCACGCCCCTCAGTTCAGACCACGCCCCCTCACTTCAGACCACGCCCCTCAGTTCAGACCACGCCCCCTCACTTCAGACCACACCTCCTCACCCCAGACCACGCCCCCCTCACTTTCTCCTCACGCATGCTTGTACTGAGCTCATGAGGGAGGGAGAGAGTGAAGAGCCATCTCACTTCAGACCACGCCCCCTCACTTCAGACCACGCCTCCTCACCTCAGACCACGCCCCCTCACTTCTCCTCATGCATGCTTGTACTGAGCTCATGAGGGAGGGAGAGAGTGAAGAGCCATCTCACTTCCACATTTCACAAGCTCACATGAAGAGGTTGTAAAACACGTTTATTTCGCCTCTTCCGACCAACAGACAGAATAAAGAAACCGCTTTGTGTTTGGTGCCCAACTTGTTTTAATTCCATATCAACGATTTTTTAGCTACTCAGAAAAAGAGTCTTTTCATCTGAAGCAGCTTCCGCCCGTTGAGATCGTCCGGTCGTCTCCACAGCCTCTCAGCACCCTCTGAAACACGGTGAGTTGTTTCATTCAAACTTTTCACTTATTTTGTAGGCTGACAAAAAATATTTTTGTCAAACTGTTGATCTCATCCCAAAGACTTCACTGAGAAGTGTGGAATGTTTACAAGTTTAATCAAGTGGAAGAGGTTGATTTTCACACTATTATTAAATCATTTAAATTAATCTCTACCAAAGTACAGTTAAAATATAATAAAAACAGTTTGTAGACCTAACACATTTTAAGCTATAAATGTTAACACAAACTGCGTTAGACTTACAAAATGGCTGCAGTGGCGGAGAGAAAAGTTTATTTTATGTGCAAGGCTATTAAATTACTCTCATCACTAACATTCTCATTCTACTGAAAATGATACAACACATTTGAACAAATAATGTTAAATGATTTGTCCCTGAGGAGGGTTAGGAGAGGACATGTCGTAATCATCCTGGGAGTGTGTGTGTGTTTTGATGTTCGAGTGTGTGTTTTGATGTTCGAGTGTGTGTGTGTATTAGTTTGTGTTTGAGTGAGTGCATGAGAGTGTGTCTCACTTCTTCTACCATATTGACCTCTGGGGCATGCTAACAGTTAAAGCTTGTCTCCAAAGCAGCGTTGAAACGGTGCACATAGAGAGTTGAGCAGGAGATCAGGGGTCAGGAGTGCTGAGCAGGAGATCAGGGGTCAGGAGTGCTGAGCAGTGTTCCTGATCAGAGAGGGGTTAGGAGGAGTCAGAATCATCTTTGTTTGTCAAAGTCAGTGGAGGGGCTCTGAGTCATACAGTTTTTGGTCATAACGGTTTTCAAGGAGCTTTTCACTGGTGGCAGCTACACCATGACACCATGACACCATGACAGTCAGTCAAAGACAGTTCTACACTGCTGGGTCAGTTAGAATCATTCAGATCAAGGTCATACTCAAGTGGAAATCTTTTTTCTTTGACTTATTTACCCTCCCTCCTAACCCTCAGGGTGACCACCTGTGAGGTCGCTGAGCTGTGAGCAAGTCTGTCCTTGTTACCATGGAGACAAAAGGGGAACCGATGTTCTAGAAGGTTCGTGGATCTCTGAGGCGTTGAGTCATCAGCTTCCCGTTGTTGAGGTGGAGTTTGTCGGCAGACCGCGAGGACGCAATCTCAAGGACTGAGCTCACAGCAGAGAGATCAGCAAGATGGACCCCAGACCTGTGACTTATGACCTGTGACTTATGACCTGTGACTTATGACCTGTGACTTATGACCTGTGACTTAAGACCTGTGACTTATGTCAACCGAGGAGCAGGACTACAACTCAGATATCTACCAAAAAACGACGACCATCACAATGCATCATAAAACCTCACCAGCAACAATCCAAACCCCCAAAACCTATTGACCTTTTACAACCACAGGACAGGCCTACAGCCCTCACTCTTAGTCAAGTCTCCCACACCACGGTAACCTCGGTAACCATGAACGACAGTGCTGAGCCGGGGACCTCGGTGAAGTGTGTCCTGGTGGGCGACAGCGCCGTGGGTAAGACCTGTCTGCTGGTGCGTTTCACCTCCGAGACCTTCCCCGACTCCTACAAGCCCACGGTGTTCGAGAACACAGGGGTGGACGTGTTCATGGACGGCGTGCAGATCAGCTTGGGGCTGTGGGACACGGCGGGGAACGACACCTTCAGGAACATCCGGCCCATGTCCTACCAGCACGCAGACGTGGTGCTGGTCTGTTACTCCGTGGCCAACCCCGCCTCGCTGGCGAGCGTGAGGAGCCGCTGGGTCCCGGAGGTCCGAGAGCAGCTCCCGGGGGTCCCGCTGCTGCTGGTCGCCACGCAGACCGACCAGCGTGAGATGGGACCGCACCGCGCCAGCTGTGTCCCCGCCTCCGAGGGCCGGCGCCTGGCGCAGGACGTCCGTGCCAAAGGCTACATGGAGTGCTCGTCGCTCAGCAACCGAGGCGTACAGCAGGTGTTTGAGTACGCGGTGCGGACGGCCGTGACACACGCCAGGAGGCGGGCTCGGAGACGAACATTCCGTTTCAACAACTGTAAGGTGTTCTGACCTTCGACCTGTCACCTCGACCCCTCATCTGGATGGTCACCAGCGACCAGTCGTCAAGGGGACCAGTCGTCAAGGGGACCAGTCGTCAAGGGGACCAGTCGTCAAGGGGACCAGGGAACACAGCTGTGTTGGGTGTGAAGAGTGAGACGGATTCGACACGGGTTAAACAAAACACCAATTAAATCATACATCGGACTTTACTGTTTAACAAAGTGTTCACTGACATTGTGCCTTTTTGTTGTGGCTTCTGTGTCACTGTCTGATTAGTTGAAAGAATCAACACAAACTAAAATAACATCATTTAATCAAACTTGTTTCAACCATCGTAAAGGTTGAAGATTCTTTAAAAACAATATTTGGGATTTTTGAAGAGATGATGATTCAACCTTATGTCTTGTTTCATAGGAATATTAAATATGATTCTATATCCTAAAGTTAAAAGCTAAAAATATACCAATAAGTACTAGTAATTTATATTATATTGGTTGTGGTATTGTGTGAATGTGTTTTATATTAATAGCTGGATACACCACTATGGTTGGATAAAACAATTGGAGATTCTATCATTGTCGTGAATGCTTGTGTAACAAAGACCAAAACAAGAACAACGGTCGATTAATTATTAATGAAAACATATGTAATCAAATATGTAATCAAATGAATGCCTTTTTAGAATTCATCTGATTAATTATCTTTATTTAGGGTGCAACAAGTTCTCCAACAAGCAGAGCTATCAGGTTATATCACTAAAGCAGTGAGACTATGCCAATGATATCACCATAGTCAGGTAATAATTAAATACAATGATATCACCATAGTCAAGTAATAATTAAATACAATGATATCACCATAGTCAAGTAATAATTAAATACAATGATATCACCATAGTCAAGTAATAATTAAATACGATGATATCACCATAGTCAAGTAATAATTAAAAACAATGATATCACCATAGTCAAGTAATAATTAAATACTAGGAAAAAAACATATTTTTAAAGTAATAGATGTTTGGATTATTGTACAAACTGAATAGAGCTGTTAACACGTTCCTTCCCCTACTCCCCATACAGATCAGGGTTAGACCCTCTCTTGGTGTAGACAACCAAGGGCTAAAGATCGTTAGGCTACGGCACACACACACACAGCAAGCACACACACAAAGCAAAGTTAACACAGCACACACACACAGCACACACACAGCACACACACACAGCAAGCACACACACAAAGCCAAAGTTAACACAACACACAGCACACACACAGCACACACACAGCAAAGTTAACACAGCACACACACACAGCACACTCACAACACACACACACACAGCAAGCACACACAAAGCAAAGTTAACACAGCACACACACACACACAGCACACACACAGCACTCACACAGCAAAGTTAACACAGCACACACACACAGCACACTCACAACACACACACACACACAGCAAGCACACATACACAAAGCAAAGTTAACACAGCACACACACACAGCACACACACAGGACAAACACACACACACACACACACAGCAAAGTTAACACAGCACACACACACAGACACACACACAGCACACACACACACAGCACACACACAGCACACACACACAGCACAAGTTACACAGCACACATAGCAAAGTTAACACAGCACGCACACACAGCACACACACAGCACACACACAGCACACACCACACACAGCACACACACACAGCACACACACAGCAAGCTCACAGACAGCACAACACCAGAGAGGGGTGTTGGTGGCAGTGTTCTGTGGTGAGGGTTCAGATGGGAGATGTGGCTGCAGCTCTAAACCAGGAGACCTGCTGAGACCTCCCTGCACTGGAGGAGAACTAGCAGCTCAACACATGACCAACTGAACACCATATAAGTCTCTCTCTCCTCTCTCCTCTCTCCTCTCTCTCTCATCTCGCGCTCTCCTCTTCTCTCGTCCTCTCTCCTCACTCTCTCTCTCGCGTCTCTCCCTCTCTCTCATCTCTCTATCTCTCTCCTCTCGTCCTCCCGCCGATGTTTGTGGTTATAGGAGATGCTGTGAGCTGTAAGACACACATGCACACTCACACACTCACAATCATACTGTAGGCTTTAAGATGACAGACTAAAAACCACTTCCCCTTTGCTTAGTGTCAACGAATAAACTCTCTTACACACACACATACACACACCAGCACTGCATCATATAGCATCTAGAAAAGGAGTCTATGTTTCTCTATGACAACCATCTGTGTTCATAGCATTATTATTATTATTACAACACACACAACTCGCTACCTCTCTCTCTCTACTTCTCTCTCTAACTCTCCCTCTCTCTTTCTTCTGTCTCTCTTAACCTCCCTTGTTCTCTCCCCTCCCCCCTCCCCAGCCTCCCCCTCTCTCTAACCTAACAGGAAGCACCTGTGTGAGTCTGCCGTTGCAAGCGAGGCTGTGACACAGCTGAGCCGCAGTGGGGTTAGACACGCACATCTACACACTACACATGACTCACACACACTACACATGACTCACACACACTACACATGACTCACACACACTACACATGACTCACACACACTACACACTACACCTACACACTACACATGACTCACACACACTACACATGACTCACACACACTACACATGACTCACACACACTACACACTACACCTACACACTACACATGACTCACACACACTACACATGACTCACACACACTACACCTACACACTACACATGACTCACACACACTACACATGACTCACACACACTACACATGACTCACACACACTACACATGACTCACACACCACTACACATGACTCACACACACTACACATGACTCACACACACTACACATGACTCACACACACTACACATGACTCACACACACTACACATGACTCACACACACTACACATGACTCACACACACTACACATGACTCACACACACTACACATGACTCACACACACTACACATGACTCACACACACTACACATGACTCACACACACTACACATGACTCACACACACTACACATGACTCACACACACTACACATGACTCACACACACTACACATGACTCACACACACTACACATGACTCACACACCACTACACATGACTCACACACACTACACATGACTCACACACACTACACATGACTCACACACACTACACATGACTCACACACACTACACATGACTCACACCACACTACACATGACTCACACACACTACACATGACTCACACACACTACACATGACTCACACACACTACACATGACTCACACACACTACACATGACTCACACACACTACACATGACTCACACACACTACACATGACTCACACACACTACACATGACTCACACACACTACACATGACTCACACACACTACACATGACTCACACACACTACACATGACTCACACACACTACACATGACTCACACACACTACACATGACTCACACACACTACACATGACTCACACACACTACATATTGTTACAGACATCCTAATTCTCCCGGAAGTCCAGGAGTCTCCCTGACGCCCCTAATGCTACATTCTCCCGGAAATCTGGGATTTTGTATTTAGAGCGAGCGAGAGACTGTCCGATGGTCCTTTCTGGTAGAGAGAGAGGTTCCTGGTAGAGATATATCGCGCGTCTGATTGCGTCTCGGGGGGGGGGTGTACGTGCTGGTTGAGGGGGTACATCATGCATCTGATTGCGTCTCGATTCATATACCACACATGTGCTATTTCAAATGTATATATACACGTGTATATACAGTATGTGCATACACGGGTTCATACATCTATATTATATAACTGCAGACAGGTGTTTGTGTGTGAGGTGTGTGTGAGGTGTGTGGTGAGGTGTGTGGGAGGTGTGTGTGAGGGGTGTGTGAGGTGTTTGTGAGGTGTGGGTGAGGTGTGTGTGAGGTGTGTGTGTGAGGTGTGTGTGAGGTGGTGTGTGTGAGGTGTGTGTGAGGTGTGTGTGAGGTGTGTGTGAGGTGTGTGAGGTGTGTGTGTGGTGTGTGTGAGGTGTGTGTGAGGTGTGTGTGAGGTGTGTGTGTGAGGTGTGTGTGTGAGGTGTGTGTGAGGTGTGTGTGTGTGAGGTGTGTGTGTGTGAGGTGTGTGTGAGGTGTGTGTGAGGTGTGTGTGAGACGTGTGTGAGACATGCACGCTTTGGTTTCATGTATGTTTTGTTCTCAGCATGTAACTGGGTGATTGACAGCTGACTGGTGGTGTGTGCAACACAGGAAGGATGCGTGTGTGTGTGTATTACAGTGTGTGTGTGTGTGTGTGTATTACAGTGTGTGTGTGTGTGTGTGTATTACAGTGTGTGTGTGTGTGTGTGTATTATAGTATGCCGGCCCTTGGAAGCAACAGATAGGACTGCAGCTCCTGTTTCACCTGGTCCCTGTGTGCTACGTGATACTCTGTGTGTGTGTGTGTGTGTGTGTGTGTGGAACAGGACCCAGGGTAGCTCACACACACACAGCCACTGGGACAGAGAGCAACGTGAAGTCACCCCACAAGTAACAAGCAGTGGAGCATCAAGACCAGGGAACCCAGCGTTCTAGAGGGTTCTGCTGAGGGAGCAGCATGGTTCTCCAGACTGACAGCACACAGTGACTTCCAGACAAGTTCTTTTTCTTTCCCAGACGCCCTGGTGAACCCTAATCCTGGTGAACCCTAATCCTGGTGAACCCTAATCCTGGTGAATCTGGTTAATAATTCAGAGATGAAGACGATGGTTCTGGTGTTGTGGATCAGCTTGCTGCTGCACGGTGAGTTCTCTAGAAGGCAGCAGAATTTATCAAGATCAAAACACACATTAGGTGTTTATTTATCTGATAAGTATGGTATTGGTACTCTTCGTTTTAGGTTTTATGTTATGAATTATGTAAGAGAAAGTCGTTTCTTTGAGAAATCCTCATTTTTTTTTGCTTTCACACTTTTTTCACACTGTTTTTCTTGCTTCTCTGCTTCTCTGCTCACCTTCAACCCACAACTACCTTTCCCCCTTCTCTGTCTGGCTCCATCTGTCTCTCTCTCCCTCTTTTTCTCTTTTTTGGTGACTCTAATTCTCTCTGTCTCTCGTTATGTTTCTCTGTCTCTACGGCTGGTTTAGTTTCCCATGGTGCTCAGGGGCGGTATGCTCTGAAGCTGCTGAATGACCTGATGGAGAACTACTCCAGCGCTCTGCGGCCCGTGGAGGACACGGACAAGACCCTGAACGTCACGCTGCAGATCACGCTGTCCCAGATCAAAGACATGGTGAGGCACGCCCACCTACACCCTCCTCCTCACCCCCTCCTCAGCTCCACCCGCTCCTACACCCTCCTCTCCTCAGTACACAGCTCCACCCGCTCCTACACACCCTCCTACACCCTCCTCCACCCCTCATGCACCATTGAATGTTGACAGACTTATACAAAATTTTAAAAGTGCCTGAAGATCGCCTGAAACTCCCTGGCATTGTCTCTTGCTGTCATTTTGGTCGATAAGTGTTTCCTTTTCAATTCTTTGTATTTTTGGCTAAAGTTTTAATAATAGACGTAATATGAGTTGAGAAGTTTATTTACATTTTGCCTCAGACCGATGCGTTCTATTTGAAAATCTGCGAGTTCTCGTCAGAATTGTGCGACGCGTATTACGTTTGGGCCTGATGATGACTCAGTCCTGAATGAACCAGATTCACTGTTGGTGAGTGTGTGTGTGTCTGTGTGTGTGTGTGTCTGTGTGTGTGGGGTTTGTGTGTTGTGTGTATATCTGTGTGTCTACAGGATGAGAGGAACCAGGTTCTGACCACCTACCTGTGGATCAGGCAGATCTGGCACGATGCCTACCTGAAGTGGGACAAGGAGGACTACGACGGTCTGGAGGTCATACGCATTCCCAGCGGACTGGTCTGGAGACCAGACATCGTCCTCTACAACAAGTAAGGACTCTGTGTGTGTGTGTGTGTGTGTGTTAAACCAAGTTGCCTGTTAGACTCGCTCCTCAGGCTAAATACCGGCCACCCACTGGAAGATGGAGCTTTGATGAAGTGATCAGTTAGAGTCTGTGTGTGTCCCTGTGTGTGTGTGTGTGTGTGTATATGTCCCTATGTGTGTATATCCCTGTGTGTGTATATATCCCTGTGTGTGTGTGTGTATGTCCCTATTTGTGTATATCCCTGTTTGTGTGTATATATCCCTGTGTGTGTCCCTGTGTGTGTATATCCCTGTGTGTGTGTGTGTGTGTGTATATCCCTGTGTGTATATCCCTGTGTGTGTGTGTGTATAGCCCTGTGTATGTGTGTGTGTATATCCCTGTGTATGTGTGTGTGTATAAACCCTGTGTGTGTGTGTGTGTGTGTGTGTGTGTGTGTGCAGGGCAGATGAGGAGAATGCTGATAAAGCAGAGACCAACGTGGTTCTGCGGTACAATGGTGAGATCACTTGGGACCAGCCGGCCATCACCAAGAGCTCCTGCGTGGTGGACGTGTCCTTCTTCCCCTTCGACTGGCAGTGGTGTAACCTTACCTTCGGGTCCTGGACCTACAACGGCAACCAGGTATGCACACACACACAGAGGAACACACACACAGAGGAACACACACACAGAGGAACACACACACAGAGGAACACACACACAGAGGAACACACACACAGAGGAACACACACACAGTCACATGTACACACACACACACACAGAGGAACACACACACACACACACACACAAAACACACACACAGAGGAACACACACACAGTCACATGCACACACACACACAGAGGAACACACACACACACACACACACAAACACACACACAGAGGAACACACACACAGTCACATGCACACACACACACAGAGGAACACACACACAGAGGAACACACACACAGAGGAACACACACACACAGTCACATGTACACACACACACACACACACAGAGGAACACACACACACACACACACACACACACACACACACCACACA
The DNA here is from genome assembly GCA_903064625.1 of Mallotus villosus. NCBI lineage: Eukaryota > Metazoa > Chordata > Actinopteri > Osmeriformes > Salangidae > Mallotus > Mallotus villosus. The sequence continues at coordinate 48,110 of CAEFZP010001161.1, read as the reverse complement.
CACAGAGGAACACACACACAGTCACATGCACACACACACACACAGAGGAACACACACACAGAGGAACACACACACAGTCACATGCACACACACACACAGAGGAACACACACACAGTCACATGCACACACACACACACAGAGGAACACACACACAGTCACATGTACACACACACACAGAGGAACACACACACAGAGGAACACACACACACACACACACACACACAGAGGAACACACACACACACACACACACACACAGAGGAACACACACACAGTCACATGCACACACACACACACACACACAGAGGAACACACACACACAGAGGAACACACACACAGTCACATGCACACACACACAGAGGAACACACACACAGAGGAACACACACACAGTCACATGCACACACACACACAGAGGAACACACACACACACACACACACACACACAGAGGAACACACACACAGTCACATGCACACACACACACACACAGAGGAACACACACACACAGAGGAACACACACACAGTCACATGCACACACACACACACACACACACACACACACAGAGGAACACACACACAGAGGAACACACACACAGAGGAACACACACACAGTCACATGTACACACACACACAGAGGAACACACACACAGAGAACACACACACAGAGGAACACACACACAGAGGAACACACACACAGTCACATGTACACACACACTCACACAGTCACTCAAAAAAAACACATCAGGGAGCTGTCAGTTTCAAATGGCCTCCAGAGCTCTGCGTGTGTGTGTGTGTGTGTTCCAGGTGGACATCGCCATGGGGATGGACAGTGGAGACCTGTCTGACTTTGTGGAGAACGTGGAGTGGGAGTGTCACGGGATGCCGGCCGTCAGGAACGTGATCATGTACGGCTGCTGCTCTGACCCGTACCCTGACATCACCTACACGCTAAAGCTGAAGCGACGATCCTTGTTCTACATCTTCAACCTGCTGCTGCCCTGCTTCCTCATCTCCTTCCTGGCCCCACTAGGTACCCTAACCCTAACCCTGCCCCACTAGGTACCCTAACCCTGCCCCACTAGGTACCCTAACCCTAACCCCAACCCTAACCCCACTAGGTACCCTAACCCTGCCCCACTAGGTACCCTAACCCTAACCCTGCCCCACTAGGTACCCCAACCCTGCCCCACTAGGTACCCTAACCCTAACCCCAACCCTGCCCCACTAGGTACCCTAACCCTGCCCCACTAGGTACCCTAACCCTAACCCCAACCCTGCCCCACTAGGTACCCTAACCCTAACCCCAACCCTAACCCACTAGGTACCCTAACCCTGCCCCCACTAGGTACCCTAACCCCAACCCTGCCCCACTAGGTACCCTAACCCACTAGGTACCCTAACCCTGCCCCACTAGGTACCCCAACCCTGCCCCACTAGGTACCCTAACCCTAACCCCAACCCTGCCCCACTAGGTACCCTAACCCTGCCCCACTGGAACAGTTAGCTTTGTGGTTCCACCATGAGTCTACCTGCTATGTGATCAGCAGTGTGGTTCCAGGGTTCTATGTGACAGCGGTGTGTTCTAGGGTGCTAGCAGGGTTCTTGTGTGTATTCCAGGGTTCTACCTGCCTGCTGACTCGGGGGAGAAGGTGTCTCTGGGTGTCACCGTGCTGCTGGCCCTCACAGTCTTCCAGCTGATGGTGGCTGAGAGCATGCCGCCCTCGGAAAGTGTGCCATACATAGGTGAGGAGAGGAGGTGAGGTGAGGAGAGGAGAGGAGAGGAGAGTGAGGTGAGGGGGAGGGGCGAGGAGGGGAGCGACGGGGAGGGGAGGGGAGGGGAGGGGACGGGGAGGGGAGGGCGAGGGGAGGGGAGGAGAGGGAGGAGAGGAGATGGAGAGGGGAGAGGGAGGAGAGGACTGAGAAGAAGGAGGGATGTGAGCGTGTAGGTGAGGGTGAGGAGAGGGAGGTGAGGTGAGGAGAGGAGAGGGAGGTGAGGTGAGGAGAGGAGAGGAGTATGTGCTGGGGGGTGAGGGTGAGGAGGAGGAGGTGGGGAAGGTGTAGGTGAGGGGAGGGGAGGTGAGGAGAGGAGGTGGGGAGGGGAGGTGCGGAGAGGACGAGGTGGAGGTGAGGTCGAGGGAGTGAGCCGGGAGAGAGAGGGGGGGAGGTGATGAGGTGAGGAGAGGGAGGTGGGGAGGTGAGGAGGAGGGGGGATGACGGGAGGAGGGGAGGGGATGAGGGGAGGAGAGGACGAGGAGAGGAGAGGAGATGGCAGGGTGAGGAGAAGAGGAGAGGGAGAGCGAGGAGAGGAGAGGAGAGAGGAGAGGACGAGGAGGGGAGAGATGGAGAGGGGAGGAGAGGAGAGGAGAGGAGAGGAGAGGAGAGGAGAGGAGAGGAGAGGAGAGGAGAGGATGAGGAGATGGAGGAGAGGAGAGGAGAGGCGAGAGGAGCGGAGAGAGGTGGGAGGTGAGGGAGGAGGAGAGGAGATGGAGAGGGGACGGGGAGGTGAGGGAGGGGAGGAGAGGAACGCCCCGAGGTGAGGTGAGGAGAGGATGAGTAGGTGGAGGGGAGGAGAGGAGAGGAGGGCGAGGGGGAGGGGAGGGGAGGGGAGGGGAGGAGAGGAGCGAGGGGAGGGAGAGGGGAGGAGCGGCAGAGGAGAGGGAGGAGCGGAGAGGAGAGGAGAGGAGAGGAGAGGAGGGGAGAGTGAGAGGGGAGGAGAGGCGAGGAGAGGAGAGGAGAGGAGAGGAGAGGAGAGGAGAGGAGAGGATGAGGGGGGAGGGGAGGGGAGGAGGATGGTGGGGAGGGGAGGAGGAGGGAGAGGGAGAGGAGAGGAGAGGAGGAGGGGAGGAGAGGAGAGGAGAGGAGGTGGGGAGGTGAGGAGAGGAGAGGAGAGGAGAGGAGAGGAGAGGAGAGGAGAGGAGAGGAGAGGAGAGGAGAGGGAGGAGGAGAGGAGAGGAGAGGAGGGGGGAGGTGAGGAGAGGAGAGGAGAGGAGAGGAGAGGAGAGGAGAGGAGAGGAGAGGAGAGGAGAGGAGAGGAGAGGAGAGGAGAGGGAGGAGAGGAGAGGAGAGGAGGTGGGGAGGTGAGGTGAGGTGAGGTGAGGGTTTGTTTGTGCATGTAGGGTATATGTGTGAGGGACATAATGACTGGTTTGTGGATTGCGTGTATAGAGCTCAAGGGTTCAAGAGGGAAATAAAAAACATGTGACCCCACCCCAACCCCCCCTCCAGGGAAGTACTACATCGCTACCATGACGATGATCACGGCCTCCACCTCCCTGACGATCTTCATCATGAACATCCATTTCTGTGGTGCGGAGGCCAAGCCGGTCCCTCGCTGGGCCAAGGTGCTGATCATCGACTACATGTCGAGGCTCTTCTTCGTGTACGAGGTGGGAGAGAACTGCACCACCCCGGAGAGCGAGCGCACGTCCCTCTACGAGCAGGAGCCCATGGGCACCGGGGGGTTACCAGAACGACAACGACTGTTCCCCTGACAACCCCTACCACGACAGTTACAACGGTCACCATGCCCACCACCACCAGAATCACCCCCATCATGACAGCAACATGCATTACTACAGCAACGGTCCCCAGGCCAACGGCCACCACGCCAACGGTCATCACACCAACGGACACCACACCAATGGTCGTCAGGCCAACGGCCACCCGCCCAACCACCACTACGGCCCTAACCACGCCTCAAGGGGGGAGGGGGGGGAGCCGAGGAGGGAGACCCCCAAAAGGTACCACCACATCGGGCGTGAGGAGCTGGACTACCAGGCACCTCCTCCAGGAGGGCTGAAGGAGCCGCTGCCATACCCCACAGAGAAGCTCTTCCTGCCAGCCTGCCCCTGCAACTGCCCCAGCCCCAACCACCAGCAGGTAGGGCTAGCTTCCTGCTCCAACCACCAGCAGGTAGGGCTAGCTTCCTGCCCCAACCACCAGCAGGGTAGGGCTAGCTTCCTGCCCCAACCACAAGCAGGTAGGACTAGCTTCCTGCTCCAACCACCAGCAGGTAGGACTAGCTTCCTGCCCCAACCACCAGCAGGTAGGGCTAGCTTCCTGCCCCAACCACCAGCAGGTAGGGCTAGCTTCCTGCCCCAACCACCAGCAGGTAGGGCTAGCTTCCTGCTCCAACCACCAGCAGGTAGGGCTAGCTTCCTGCCCCAACCACCAGCAGGTAGGGCTAGCTTCCTGCCCCAACCACCAGCAGGTAGGGCTAGCTTCCTGCCCAAACCACCAGCAGGTAGGGCTAGCTTCCTGCCCAAACACCAGAGGTAGGACTAGCTTCTGCTCAACCACCAGCAGGTAGGGCTAGCTTCCTGCCCCAACCACCAGCAGGTAGGGCTAACTTCCTGCCCCAACCACAGCTTCTCTCTCTCTTCTCTCTCAGGTGGTCAAGAACATCCAGTACATAGCAAACTGTTTCCGGGAGCAACGGGCCACTTGCGCCAAGGGGGCTGAGTGGAAGAAGGTTGCCAAGGTGATGGACCGCTTCTTCATGTGGATCTTCTTCATCATGGTTTTCCTCATGAGCATCCTCATCATCGGCAAGGCAACCTGACCTTCGAGGACGGGGGAGGAGGGGGAGGAGGTGGGACAGAGGGGGTATACCTGTGGACTGTTTGTGATGCTCCCAAAGTTTCACTGACATCAGAGTCCTAGTTGTGCCTTCACACACACACCTTCACATGTATCACCTGAGAGCTTCATCCTCCTCTGGAGCCAGGTGCAGGTGTCTGTTCCTCTGTGACATCAGAGAGGACTCCACTTCCTGTAAACTGAGTCATGTGATGCCTGTAAACTGTACTGTGTGTTCCATATGATCATGTATAATAATACAGGCTACAGTAGCCTAGTAACCATGGCTACCTGTCATTCATTCTGTTACTTTATTATGCGCACGTGTGTGAGAGAGTTTGTGTGCATCGCTATGCAGTATAGTGGACAGGGTCAACATACACATGTAGAAGTCACAAGATGTCATTATTAGTTTCTTTGCTCACACACACATACTCAAGGAAATCCTCTGAAACACACACCTCTACACTCTGTCACACACAATCACACACAATACACACAATACACACTTCATCAGCCAGACAGGTTTGTCCACTGCTCACCTTATTGCAACCACACCCTTGGTTAGTGTTAGTGTGAACTCTGTAACATGACCACACGCATACACGCATACACACACACATACACACTCACACACATCATTACACATACACATACACACACTCACACACATACACAAATACACACACACACTTGCACACACACACACACTACAGTTAAGTGCTCCAGTAAAACAGCATAGTTCAGAGCTCAAGGCTGTTTCTGGGGTTTTATAACGTGTGTAAATAGTTAATGGGAGGTGTGCACACGTGTGAGCACAATCTAACACACATGTGTGTATATTCTACATTATAGATGGTCGTGAACACACATATACTCTACATTATAGATGGTCTCGAACACACATATAATTTTTTGGGGCTCAAATTTGAGCAACCTGACTTTGATTTTAGATTGATATATATTCAGATGAGAATTTGGTCTTGTTTAAATTTAAATATTAAGTATTCGATGCCTTTTAAAATTTAAAACATGTCACTGATTTGCTTCCAAAGACGATCTGCAAGCTGGACCAAGGTACCAGAGAGGAGCACCTGCAGACTGTAGATAGAGACCATACTAAACAGGACATATACTGTAGATACGAGTGTCTTCACTCTGAGTATTCAGTCCCTCCTGAGGGGAAAACACTGCCCCCTACTGGGCTCCGGCTCAACACACATTGATTCATATTTCAGTTATCATTCAGATTCTTATAAACATTGATGAGTTCTTCTATGGAAGTTATGAGATGGTATCTAGGCGATCCTACATGAAGATGGTTTAGGAGGTAGAAGGGTTACGTGCAATTTTTGCTGGGTGCATTTTTTTGCGCCCCCTTCTATATCTCCAACCAATATTTTGACATTTTAAAACAAATCTAACATTAGTGTAAAATGAGCCAAAAACGGAAGGCCTGGTTACCTCCTTAGTGTTATCAGAACATGCTAGCACAGTGAGGCGAGTGAGTGTGTGTGTTCAAGAACTTTCAAGAAGAAAATAATGAAGCTCTCCGGGGCGGAATTCAAAAAGAAAAGAAAGGAAAGAAGAAGAGAAACGGGCAAAGGCGAAAGGTAAATCCTTAAATTCTGTTCTTAGCCTAGAATGAATTCCAGATAAGAATTTATTCTACATTATACAAAAAGACATAATTAAAATAGAGGCGCACATATAAAGCCAATAGCCAGTGCAACAACGCTACAAATCCTACTCGTGGCATATAGCACGCTCATTAAGGAAGACAAACACGGCAATTTGTCAACAAGTGAGGAATACTGGTAAAAATCCAAGTGTTGTATTGTCAACTTTAGCGAATGGATTGTATGTAGCCTAATCTTGCTAGCTAGTTAGCTAACGCTAGCTAGCCAGTTGTGACGTTCCTTGTTATTGCCATGCAGGCGGTGCACCGTGTGTGCACCGTTGAACAGGGGGGCGTGGCCGGAGCGTAGTTCAGCACAGACGTGACATTTTCTCAGGGATTTTGTTCTTTATTTATATGTTTGTTCATCGTTGCGATTGTTGCGATTGAAAATTGCGTTTGAAAGTTCCGTTTTCGTGGAAAATCGTAGTTATTTCTTTTTGAGGGGGCGCCACGAGTGAAATATATATAATTCTTTATTTCAGACCCAGGGGGATCCATATCCACACAAATAACATAAACAAATACACAAACACAGAGTAAAAAATACACAGCATTTCACAATATTCAGTGCCAAGCATACAGACATGATCGCCAATGGTTCCACAGTCTGGAAGAAAATCTGACCGAACTGCATAGAGGGTTGGCCAAAACTGCAATTAAGTTATTTTCAGACTCAGATGCCCTACACATAAATCCATACATCAGGCCACGTAACACAGCAGAGCAGGTAGGGACCCCAACACTTACAAACATTTGGCTTGCACTGGAGCTTCTTGGAGCTCTCAGCAGTAGCCTCATGCTATCATTATAGGCCACTGTAAGCTTTCTAATGCTGCCTTGTTTATAACGACACCACAGGTGGGCAGTATACAGCGGCATACAATACGCTCTAAAGAGTGAGATTTTGACAGGTACAGAGCACATACTAAACTTACGGCAGAGCATGTTCGCTTGTGCATACAGCTTCCGACGCTGCCTATAGATATCCTTGTCATCAGACAGGTCATTAGACATAATATGGCCCAAGTATGTAATTTCACTGCACACACTAAGTGCAGTGCCAGACAGATAGAAGTCAGGGAAGGTTGACTGTCTGTCTCCTCTGCTTCTGACAATCATGATCTTACTCTTTTTGCGTTGTATTTTATGTCAAAATCATCACCATACTGTGTGCATACTCTCAGAAGCTGTTGTAGACCAGCACTATATGGGCTAAAGATGACCAGATCATCTGCGTACATAAGGTGGTTAATGAGTGAGTCCCCAATCCTACAGCCTGTACCAGATGCATTTAAAATCAAAGACAATTCATTCATATACATATTAAAAAGAAAAGGAGACAAAATTCCGCCCTGGCGAACACCATTGGTAACATGGAAGGGATCAGATGTTACACTCCCCCATCTCACCCTCATTGCCTGATGCGAGTACCAATAGACCAAGATTCTGATTAAAAAACCAGGGACCCCACTTTTAGACAATTTCAAAAACAATTTCTCATGATTAACACGATCAAAAGCTTTAGAAGCATCAATAAAACACATGAACATTGTGGAATTTTGCCTATTATATTTATCTAAAATTTCCTTTAGTGCAAAAATACATAAATCAGTACCATGCTTTCTTTTAAAACTAAATTGGTGGTCAGTAGACAGGACATACCTCTCAAGTCTACTCAGTAGAACTGTCTCCAGCACTTTGGACATGACACTAGCCAAAGCTATTGGCCTGTAATTATCAGAGCTGTTTAGCTTCCCCACTTTATCTTTTATCACTGGTACTAGCACAACAGAGAGCATAGAATCTGGCAACACTCCATGAACAAAAAGGCCTGTGTAACATAGAGCCACCAGAGGGTATAGTTTCTTACTGGCAAGTTTAACATGTTCAGCTGTAATATCATCCTGACCACAGGCCTTGTTATCTCTTAACTTCAATATTGCTTCATGGACTTCAGCAGCAGTGACAATAACATCATCATTAAAATCTACACTATCCACTACAAACATATTACCTTTTACACAGTTTAACAGTTCATAGTATTGTTTCCGCCATAACTGTGAAATTTCATCAGGACCACTCACACCATCTATATTAGATGGAAGAGATTTTTTGCAATTATTAATAGTTTTTATTTCTTTCCAGAAGTCATTAACATTATTTTTTTGCAGCTTCCTTGCCAGTGAATCTGACCTCATAGTGTTTTCATTTCTTTTGATATAGCGAAGTGCATTTTTAAATCTAGCATTAGTGCATTTTTTATTTTCAAATAAAGGGCCATGCCTGCTTTTACCTGACTCAGCCCATTTTTTAAAAGCATTTCGAGCCTCTGCATGAAGCTCTTCTACATGGTCCTTCCAACCTGGCTTAGCATTGAACACTTTAGTCCTATGTTTATATAGTGGCCTGCTCGAAATTTTAAGAGACTCCACAATTGCTTCATACAAAGAACATAACTCTTTACAATGTTGATCATCTTTACAGTTCATATCCCGACACCATAAGGCATCTCTTGGTACCTGAATATTACACAGCAAAGCATCAGTATCACTAACATATTTATTGAGATCTGTGCTAGACAGTTTCGTCCAATCTATTTTTCTTGCATCAATGCCTTTATCCACAGGCAACAACACAGGTAAATTGCCAGTGATCAAGACCATGTGAAGCTCGCCTAGAGCGCCAAATGTGCTAAGGCCGTCCCTGTTATGTGTCTTGGCAACACCTCAGCCTTTAGATAAGGGCAGCGTTGTGACAAAGTCCTCTGGTCTCTCTCCGCAAATGAAAAGACGTTCCAGAATTATCCAGAATGTTCAGATAAGGAATGGACGAAGTGTTCTACAGCTATTTCAGAGTGAATTTGAAACAATCTAAAGTAATTTTTGCACTTCATGCTGAATAGTTTAAATAGACAGTGGAGTAGTAGTAATACGATTTACCTCAACAATAAAGAGTACCACATAATGTTTTTGAAAATGCTTTATTTAAACTATTGAACAACTATAAATACAATAAGGCTTGAGTTAGCGTTTTAACAAACAATCTGGTAAAAAACAGTGTAGAACAGACCAGGACAGAGGCTCAGCTCTGCAAACAGGCATTGCCTCCTGCAGAGCCCTTCTTCAATCAGACATATCTGTGTACACAGCTAGCCTGCTAACATCCTGCCTGCTAACAGCTATGGACAGCCTGCAAGCTGATGCGGTTAGCTTTCTATGAGCTGTGGCTAGGTGGCTAACAACCAGCCTTATGAAGCTAGCAGCTAGCAGCCACGTCAACCAGCCTTATGAAGCTAGCAGCTAGCAGCCAGGCCAACCAGCCTTATGAAGCTAGCAGCTAGCAGCTCCAGGTCAACCAGCCTTATGAAGCTAGCAGCTAGCAGCTCCAGGTCAACCAGCCTTATGAAGCTAGCAGCTAGCAGCTCCAGGTCAACCAGCCTTATGAAGCTAGCAGCTAGCAGCTCCAGGTCAAACTACAGGCACTATTTAGGTGAAAAGGATGTAAAGAAGGTAAAACGATGTGAAGACCAGGCTGTTTCTACAAGAGTGTAATAGAGGTGGAGGGACTGCTGAATAGACTTAGAGACCAGGGTTAGCTCTGGAGAGACTTTAGTTCTGGTAGCTAACACAGTGAGAAACCTAGGAGATGACTTAGGTTGGGAATCAGACCTGCTTGCTTGGTTCCCTAGACCCCAGTCTTCAACATCACACCAATAAAACCAAAACATGTTAATAGCACAATTATAACATCATAATAACGACTCTGAATGTTCAAAACTATTGGACACTTTGGCAAAAATAAGAGAAAAAAAGTTACTTTTTGCTACCTACGGTATATATAAAGTAAAGAACAAAATGTTTACTCTTGGAATATATTATTTCTTCCATTTCTTCTTTCTTCATACACAACACATAATGCATATATTAAATATATCCTGACTTTTTGTCATCATATAAGAACACATTACCAGCAGAGGGCCCACACACACTGTGTCTGAGATGTGGTGTCTGAGGGAGCTGGGTCTTCACGGTCGTTAAAGCCACCTCTGTGTCTCTGGTGGGGAGGACAGTTTGTGTAAAAACACAACAGTGGATTGATCTTGACACTTCCATTCTCAAACTGAATTGAGACTCATGCTTGTTTGGCCTCTAAATGCACCCTGATGAAGTTGTCAGCATGATACAGCAGCTTAGTATTTAAAGGAGTGTACATGTGTGTGTATTTTTGTGTCTTGTTCCAGTTGATTCCAGCACAAAGCAGAGTTTCACCCTAACTTGCTCAACATTCTTCTGGGTCATATTTACTTCATCTGAGAGCAAAAACTCTCTCTTACACACACACACACAGGTGTTTGAAAACCACAAAACTTTCTCACACAACATCACTGCAAGTATTAAACATCAGAACCTTCATGTGATAATGGCAATCTCTTGCCTTCTTATAAATACAGTTAAGTGCATCTTAATCAAACAGAGGAGAGGAGACAGAAACAACAGTACCACAGAGGAGTTAGGGTTAGAGCTCATCAGACATATTCAGGGAGTGTTTGAAATGTGAGAAAACATTCGTAGAAAGATGACGTCACACGAGGTAGGCTTCAGTAGGCCTGTGATAAACTACAAACCCCAGCTTCAGTAGGCCTGTGATAAACTACAAACCCCAGCTTCAGTAGGCCTGTGATAAACTACAAACCCCAGCATCCTTAGCACACCAGTTTGGTTAGGCACAGGTCGGCACTTTCAGACCTCTGATAGAAAAGGCACATATGAATCTGGGAGATGTGAACCTCTTTGAGCAGAGAGATCTTCAGCAGGAAGGAAGAGAGAGCAGGTGAGGAGGAGAGGGGCAGGTGAGGAGGAGAGAGGCAGGTGAGGAGGAGAGAGGCAGGTGAGGAGGAGAGAGGCAGGTGAGGAGGAGAGAGGCAGGTGAGGAGGAGAGAGACAGGTGAGGAGGAGAGAGACAGGTGAGGAGGAGAGAGACAGGTGAGGAGGAGAGGGGCAGGTGAGGAGGAGAGAGACAGGTGAGGAGGAGAGAGACAGGTGAGGAGGAGAGAGACAGGTGAGGAGGAGAGAGGCAGGTGAGGAGGAGAGGGGCAGGTGAGGAGGAGAGAGACAGGTGAGGAGGAGAGGGGCAGGTGAGGAGGAGAGAGACAGGTGAGGAGGAGAGGGGCAGGTGAGGAGGAGAGAGGCAGGTGAGGAGGAGAGGGGCAGGTGAGGAGGAGAGAGGCAGGTGAGGAGGAGAGAGGCAGGTGAGGAGGAGAGAGGCAGGTGAGGAGGAGAGAGGCAGGTGACAGGTCTGTTGGTGTTCAGGCTCCACCAGGTCGCTCATCACCAGCATATTTGGTTCAATCCAAGTAGTCAAATAAGTGCAAATGCACTCAAGAAAAAAAAGTACAAGGAAAATGTCTCTCATCTGTTCATATTTGTTCACCTTCCAAGAGTCAAGCAGTGAAAGCAAATGCTAAAGACATGATACATGCACGCAAAACAGCAAAAACAACATTAGTTCAGTCTTATTCGGCTGGTCTGAGAGTTATGGTATCAGGAGGATGAGAGCCTAATCCCAACCCTAATTTCAAGGATTAAAACTAGAGACTCAAAAACTACCAATAACCCCATTTAGACTTAAGACCTAGCATGAGCCAACACAGTTTACTCTCTACAGTTGTTGCTCTAATATAATGCAAACAAGGCAAAAGCTACATAACACAACACTCAAAAAACATAAAGATGCATAAACTCACGCAAAAAATAAAATATAACCAAATATAAAGTTAAAATCCCCCTTAAGAACCATAGTATATCTACTAAGCATCTCCTTCTTCCAGCTTGGACGGACATCAGTAGGCCTAACACAGCTCTCTACAATACTCTCATGTTAATAACTCATGTTAAAACTCTTAAAATACAAAATATTCAAAATGTTTAAAACCTTTTTTTTGTAGTCAATAATGTTTTTTTTGTTTTTTTTGTCCAAACTTTTCCACTTAAAACTGAAGTAAAGCAATAATAGCGGAGTATCCACCTTCAGAGTTCTAAAGAAGGGAGGGGAGGGAGGGAGGATGTCACATCTGTCTGTCTGTCTGGGGGGGGGGTGGGGGGGGGGATTAGAAAGGTGGGGTTGAGCATCTGACTGCAGATCAAGAGGTTGAAGGTTCAGATCCCCCAATGCTAGTTGTTTTGGATGGTCTACTAAGTGACTGTGCTAGTGGGACTGTGAGCGTGAGGGTTAGGGTTAGTAAGGGTTAGTGAGGATCAGGGTTAGTGAGGGCCAGCCCTGCTCTGAGACGTGGTTCACCATCATGACCATCACAGCTACGTCGAGGTCAGGGGTCAGTCAGGCTGTCACATGTCAGAAAGTCAGACAAGGCCATGGATGCTAGGAGTCAGTAGGTCAGGGGTCAAAGTTGAGTGAACAAACATAAAACCGGTTTAGCGCCCCCCAGCGTGACGTTTAGGATGTGGAGACACGTTGATGTTTTGTTCTTTACAGTGGACAGTTAGAAGGACAGTTAGAAGGACAGTTAGGAGGACAGTTAGAAGGATGGTTAGGGTTAGAAGGTAGCTGTAGGTAGAAACCTCTCTGCTGTGGCGTGGTGGTCTAGTACGTCTGGTAGACGTCGTGCAGCGGCAGCTGAAAGGTGGCGGGGGGGAAGGTCTGGGGCACGGCGTAGCCGGCGTAGCCCCCGTAGGCCGCCATGGCAGCGTTCTTCTGCAGCGCGGCCAGAGCTGCCGTGTTGTAGCTGGAGACGGGGATGTAGCCACCGTACAGGCCGGCCCCGGGGAGACGCTGCATGCTGGGGGTCATGGTGTAGACCGGGGTGATGGGACGGCCCTGGAGGAGGGAGGGGGAGAGGGGGGGTTATTCACAGACCTTTTGGAGGAAGTGAATCAGAATATATTTTCTTTGTGTTGCTTGACAGGATGGCTAACCCTAACCCTTGTAGCTGTGTTTCTGTGGGCTTGATGTGTATGTGTATATCTGTGTAAGTATGTGAAGTGTGCGTACATCTTTCTGTCTACATCTGTGCGTGTGTGTGTGTACCTGGAGGGTTGAGGGTGTGTAGATGGCAGGTGTGTGTACCTGGAAGGGCGGGGGTGTGGACACTGCAGGCATGACGGTGGGCTGAGCGCTGGCGTGTTCATGCTGCAGGGCGAGGGGGTTCATCAGGTGCTCCACCGCGTGCATCTTCCCCTCCTCCAGCAGCTTGGCAGGGAACACCGGGTACTGCCCCCCCAGCGTCGGGAGGCCCACTGCACACACACAACATGTTTACACACACATCTGAACACACACATGTGCAGCACTACACACAGACACAAAAGATTCAGACATGAGCAGTAAGCAGAGAGAGAGAGAGACACACATAGAGACATAGAGAGAGAGAGAGAGACATACACCAAATGGGCAAAGGTGTAGTGAGACTTGAGAGCAGAGAGAGGCCTGGCAGGGAAACAGAAAAAGGGAAGTTCCACAATCTTGCGATGTGTTCTGGGGGTGTGACTGGGATTAAGATGCCACTCTGCTCTGGATTACCTTCACCCCCCCGTAACACACTCACACACGGCCAACACAACGTCACTCATTGTTTTAAACGGACAAAAGTCCTTTTCAGACTGGCCCAAGTTGATCCTTTGATTCCATGCTCGTCGACTTGGATTGTGGAATCCTGTCCAGATCAGGGACGGATCGCTCCTGACGAGGTGCCGGGAAAATCCACTTAAACTACCAGACCTCAAATCAACCAATGAATGACGGCGGTAATCACACAAAGTGCACACAGTTGGTGATTGGAGAAAAGGTTTGAGGAAATCAAGGAAACATTGGGAGGCTTTTACAGACGAGGGACTGTGATGTTGCTGAGCAGGATCAGAAGAATGTTAGTGTTGAAGGCAGATCTAAAGACATGCAGAACAGAACACCACAGACACAAGATCCAGAAATGGAGAGAGGAGGTGCGGAGACAAGGGGAGGTTGTCACTATCTGGCCATGCTAGAAAGAACCTCTTTAACCATGTCAAACCTCCAACCCTTTTGCATGTTGAGCATCTTTAAACACAGGAAGTCCTCCCCGGTCGAGGTACCCTACAACACTTCCATATCTACTTATGAGTCCGTTCTTCCATGACCATCTAGTGGCAACCAGCAGGTTGGGCCAGCCCTCCCCAGCAGGGTTGAGAGGTAGCAGAGTGGGGGAGATGGGAGTTTAAGGAGCTCAGGGGGCTGGGACAAAGGGAATCTGTCCTACTGACTTGTGCCGGGTTTGATGCCGACCGGGTTGACGGAGGCAGCCAGCTCCAGGCCGGGCATCAGCTCGTAGGCCTTGTCGGACGGCTTGGTCTTGCCCTCGTGGTAGCGGCTGTAGATGCCGCGGCCGGCAGAGTAGCCTCCCAGGTAGGACCCCCGCGGACCGGGCGTACGGCTAGCGGTTGTGGCCCGCCCACGGCCTCGTACCGTACCTGCTGGACAACCACACCACAGGGGGCGCTGATGAGCGTGGCTGGCTGAGGAGCTGTCGGAACACTGACTCTTCTACGACTTGTTGAGCTGCTGACTTGCATTCTGGAATACTAGTGGAAACTACTGTCACCTGAGGTGCTAGCTAGCAGCCTTTAAAGCTGACAGCAAATCCCCTGCAGGGGGAATCATGTTCTAGCCATGCTTCCAACCGGGCTGGCTTACTTTCACTATAAAAACTAGAACTGCCTCTGTTATTTCAGGGTGTGTCTGTTCAAGGATTTCATTTAAATGCAGACATCCCAATGATCTGAAGCACTGTTGCAGGAGTACTGCTCCTTGCCCTATCAGAGCTACGCTGAAGTGTGTTCTAGTCAATCAAATGGGGAAAATAGCAGGACAGGAAGAATGTTACAAAAGCCAAGAGAGTTTGTCACGTGACAGAGAAGCTTATTTTTAATTGGATAAGGGTTTAAGTAGGAGTAGCCAATAAGGATGTGAGAGATTACCATTGGTCTGTATCATTGGGCCTCCTTTGGAGAAAAAACCAAAACACGATTGTGAAAGTCTTGAAACAATTTTCCTCCCTCCGACCACCCACAGACCCAGGTCAAGAAATCCTTCAAATACCTTTTTAAGGTATTTGAAAATCTCCAGAAAGTTTTATTTACTTCAAAGTTGACACTTTGAGTACTGATGATTTTTAGGTAAACAACCTCAATTACTGGACCCAAATCTATCACACACATGCAGCCAGTACAGGACGTTCTCCATGTTGTACTTTATCAGGTTTCTGAAGGATATATGTGATTTCTTATCATAAATCCCTCTCAATCAAGGGGAAGATTCAAGGATTCATGTGTAGCTATATGTTCATTTTAAATTCATCACAAATTC
>CAEFZP010001161.1:25000-27500 GCA_903064625.1 Mallotus villosus | reverse complement strand
AAAACCGGGGTGAGGGGTCAAAGGGCACAAACCCATAGGATGGTGGGGCAC
Source organism: Mallotus villosus (assembly GCA_903064625.1). Classification (NCBI taxonomy): domain Eukaryota; kingdom Metazoa; phylum Chordata; class Actinopteri; order Osmeriformes; family Salangidae; genus Mallotus; species Mallotus villosus. Next base: position 27,449 of record CAEFZP010001161.1, on the reverse strand, counting down.
CATTGGAGATGGACACAGGTGTTTTACAACACAGGTGTTTTACCACACAGGTGTTTTACCACACAGGTGTTTTACCACACAGGTGTTTTACCACACAGGTGTTTTCCCACATGTTGCAGGAAGCAGCAGTTAACCAGTTATGATTTGATGGAACCAACCAGGTGCTGGCGAGGGTTAAAGTCTGCTTCAAAGATCCATGTGTTTCAGAGGTCAGCTATGTGTTGTAGTTGCTTATTACCAAGCTGCTCAGTCTCTTCACACTGACTGACAGTTTTGGAGGAAACAGGCTGAAACATAACTATTCAGCTTTCCTGCTGACGTGCCGCCCCTCTGCACTGTGTGTGTGTGTGTGTGTGTGTGTGTGTGTGTGTGTGGTGTGTGTGTGTGTGTGTGTGTGTGTGTGTGTGTGGGAGGTTACATGTAGGCACTGCATCGTGTTCCTGATGGAACTGAAGCAGGTACAAGTCTCCTGGTCTGGCTTCTGTCCTGAGTGACATTGAGCCACAGCGCTAGAGAAGGACGCCATGTTGGATAGCAGGACGCCATGTTGGATAGCAGGACGCCATGTTGGATAGCAGGACGCCATGTTGGATAGCAGGACGCCATGTTGGATAGCAGGACGCCATGTTGGATAGCAGGACGCCATGTTGGATAGCAGGACGCCATGTTGGATAGCAGGACGCCATGTTGGACGGGTAGTAGCAGGACGCCATGTTGGACAGGGTAGATAGCAGGACGCCATGTTGGATAGCAGGACGCCATGTTGGATAGCAGGACGCCATGTTAGATAGCAGGACGCCATGTTGGAAGTGTTAGATAGCAGGACGCCATGTTGGATAGCAGGACGCCATGTTGGATAGCAGGACGCCATGTTGGATAGCAGGACGCCATGTTAGATAGCAGGACGCCATGTTGGATAGGGTTAGATAGCAGGACGCCATGTTGGATAGCAGGACGCCATGTTAGATAGCAGGACGCCATGTTGGATAGCAGGACGCCATGTTGGATAGCAGGACGCCATGTTGGATAGCAGGACGCCATGTTAGATAGCAGGACGCCATGTTGGATAGCAGGACGCCATGTTGGATAGCAGGACGCCATGTTGGATAGCAGGACGCCATGTTGGATAGCAGGACGCCATGTTGGATAGCAGGACGCCATCAGGGTTAGATAGCAGGACGCCATGTTGGACAGGGTTAGATAGCAGGACGCCATGTTGGATAGCAGGGACGCCATGGTTAGATAGCAGGACGCCATGTTGGATAGCAGGACGCCATGTTGATAGGGTTAGATAGCAGGACGCCATGTTGGATAGTGTTAGATAGCAGGACGCCATGTTGGATAGTGTTAGATAGCAGGACGCCATGTTGGATAGCAGGACGCCATGTTGGATAGCAGGACGCCATGTTGGATAGTGTTAGATAGCAGGACGCCATGTTGGACAGGGTTAGATAGCAGGACGCCATGTTGGACAGGGTTAGATAGCAGGACGCCATGTTGGACAGGGTTAGATAGCAGGACGCCATGTTGGACAGGGTTAGATAGCAGGACGCCATGTTGGATTGAGAGCTCACACACACGTGGCAACTGCTCACAACACACGAACAGCAAGTCACATGGCAACCAAAACTGAACAACCATTGTGGGTGGTGTGGTGTGTGTATGTGTGTGTGTGTGTGTGTGTGTGGTGTGTGTGTGTGTGGTGTGTGTGTGTGTGTGTCTTCCTCCACAGACTCAAACATGGCTACAGAAGGGATGGCCACGGTATGAACTCTGACTCATTAAACGTAAGTAAAAGACGCCTTGACGATGGCGACACCAAACACCACAACTCTGCATCATGACCCAACAGTCCACAAACACTGAGAGAAACCTCTGTACACACAACAGAAACAAGAGTTTCAACTGACAGTTTTGACAATATGTCTTAACAACAGCACACAACCAACAGTTGAACACTTTCTTCAAACTGTTCAGCTCAGAACCAGTTGAGCTAAACTCAAGAAACGAGAAAAGAAAACAGTTGTAAACTAAAAAAAAGACGGGATAAGTATATTAAACTTATAAAGACAGGAGAAGTATATGAAACACACAGATGAAGAAGGAGTAAAGATGTATAAAGTACCGCAGTTGTTCCGTTGTGCTCCAGCTCTGCTGTTTCTGCCAGACTGTTAGTCCTCCATGAGAGGTAGGTACAGCAGAGCACTAAGCACAGCCCCCCCCCCTACACACACACACACACACACCACACACACACACACACACAACACACACACACACACACACACACACACACACACACACACACACACACACACACACACACACACACACACACACCGGACCTGAGCCACAGCTACTGCAGAGGCTGGACTAAAGCAGGTGGAGGTGGAGTCAAACAGGGTGCTTGTGGTGTGTGTGTGTGTGTGTGTGTATGGTGTGTGAGGAG
>CAEFZP010001161.1:0-12500 GCA_903064625.1 Mallotus villosus | reverse complement strand
AGCGCTTTGATAATAAAGTCTTACAGCTCCGATAGGGATCTGGGTCATTCTAACTCCCAATCCCACATAAACACACACTTTACACACACTCCCACATAAACACACACGTTTACACACACTCCCACATAAACACACACGTTTACACACACTCCCACATAAACACACACTTTACACACACGCCCACATAAACACACACTTTACACACACTCCCACATAAACACACACTTTACACACACTCCCACATAAACACACACGTTTACACACACTCCCACAGTAAACACACACTTCGTCTTCCCACATAACACACACTTTACACACACGCCCACATCAAACACACACTTTACACACACTCCCACAGAAACACACACTGTACACACACTCCCACAGAAACACACACTTTCCCCCCTCTTCCACATAAACACACACTTTACACACAATCCCACATAAACACACACTTTACACACACTCCCACATAAACACACACTTTACACACAATCCCACATAAACACACACTTTACACACATTCCACATAAACACACACTTTACACACAATCCACATAAACACACACTTTACACACACTCCCACATAACACACACTTTACACACACTCCCACATAAACACACACTTCACACACACCTCCCACATAAACACACACTTCACACACACCATCCTGTTAACACACGCACACACTTCCACAGAAAACCTCCATTACTCTGACAACACTGTGATGAGTTGGTGAGATACTGCTGTGAGACACTGCTGTGAGACACTGCTGTGAGACACTGCCTGCTGTGAGACACTGCTGTGAGACACTGCTGTGAGACACTGCTGTGAGACACTGCCTGCTGTGAGACACTGCTGTGAGACACTGCTGTGAGACACTGCTGTGAGATACTGCTGTGAGACACTGCCTGCTGTGAGATACTGCTGTGAGACACTGCTGTGAGACACTGCTGTGAGACACTGCTGTGAGACACTGCCTGCTGTGAGACACTGCTGTGAGACACTGCTGTGAGACACTGCCTGCTGTGAGACACTGCTGCTGTGAGACACTGCCTGCTGTGAGACACTGCCTGCTGTGAGATACTGCTGTGAGATACTGCTGTGAGATACTGCTGTGAGATACTGCTGTGAGACACTGCCTGCTGTGAGACACTGCTGGTGAGACACTGCTGTGAGACACTGCTGTGAGACACTGCCTGCTGTGAGACACTGCTGTGAGACACTGCTGTGAGACACTGCCTGCTGTGAGACACTGCTGCTGTGAGACACTGCCTGCTGTGAGACACTGTCTGCTGTGAGACACTGCCTGCTGTGAGACACTGCTGTGAGACACTGCCTGCTGTGAGACACTGCTGCTGTGAGACACTGTCTGCTGTGAGACACTGCCTGCTGTGAGACACTGCTGTGAGACACTGCTGCTGTGAGACACTGCTGTGAGACACTGCCTGCTGTGAGACACTGCTGTGAGATACTGCTGTGAGATACTGCTGTGAGACACTGCTGTGAGACACTGCTGTGAGACACTGCCTGCTGTGAGACACTGCTGTGAGATACTGCTGTGAGATACTGCCTGCTGTGAGACACTGCCTGCTGTGAGACACTGCCTGCTGTGAGATACTGCTGTGAGACACTGCTGTGAGATACTGCTGCTGTGAGACACTGCTGTGAGATACTGCTGTGAGACACTGCTGTGAGACACTGCTGTGAGACACTGCCTGCTGTGAGACACTGCCTGCTGTGAGACACTGCCTGCTGTGAGACACTGCTGTGAGATACTGCTGTGAGACACTGCCTGCTGTGAGACACTGCTGTGAGATACTGCTGTGAGACACTGCCTGCTGTGAGACACTGCTGTGAGACATGCCTGCTGTGAGACACTGCTGTGAGATACTGCCTGCTGTGAGACACTGCTGTGAGACACTGCCTGCTGTGAGACACTGCCTGCTGTGAGATACTGCTGTGAGACACTGCCTGCTGTGAGACACTGCTGTGAGACACTGCTGTGAGACACTGCTGTGAGACACTGCCTGCTGTGAGACACTGCTGTGAGACACTGCCTGCTGTGAGACACTGCCTGCTGTGAGATACTGCTGTGAGACACTGCCTGCTGTGAGACACTGCTGTGAGACACTGCTGTGAGACACTGCTGTGAGACACTGCCTGCTGTGAGACACTGCTGTGAGACACTGCCTGCTGTGAGACACTGCTGTGAGACACTGCTGTGAGATACTGCTGTGAGACACTGCCTGCTGTGAGACACTGCTGTGAGACACTGCCTGCTGTGAGACACTGCTGTGAGACACTGCCTGCTGTGAGACACTGCTGTGAGACACTGCCTGTTGTGAGATACTGCTGTGAGACACTGCTGTGAGATACTGCTGTGAGACACTGCCTGCTGTGAGACACTGCTGTGAGACACTGCCTGCTGTGAGACACTGCTGTGAGACACTGCTGTGAGACACTGCTGTGAGACACTGCTGTGAGATACTGCTGTGAGACACTGCTGTGAGATACTGCTGTGAGACACTGCTGTGAGATACTGCTGTGAGACACTGTCACATCATCAGAAGCCTTACTGCCTTCCCACTGACAAACACTAAATACAGAAAACCAACACAAATGTAAACACAAATACAAAAACAGTTACAAACACAAACCCCTTCTCAGTAGAATACTGTCCTGAGAGTTCTCACTTACAGCAGTGGACAGCAGCGCCCCCTGTCTGTGGATCCCTGCATTACAATAGCAATTGACAAACCAACTGAAACTACAGATGTTGTTTTAAGGGTTTAAAAAAATAGAGGGGAGACGTGGTAAAAGGAGGGAAGAAGTAAGAGAGAAAGAGAGAGATAGAGACAGAGAGAGAAAGAGAGAGAGAGAGGAGAGAAAGAGAGAGAGAGAGAGAGAGGGGGGGAAAGAGAGAGAGAACAATAACAACGATAACATATATAAAAAATCACTCTCAAAAAGTGAGAGAAGAGCATCAGGATTCTGGAATACGTTAGAACTAAGGAGAGAGAGACAGCAGGCTGTGAGAGAGACCATCACAGAGACTCTGTCTGAGAGAGACCATCACAGTGAGTCTGTCTGAGAGAGAGCATCACAGAGACTCTGTCTAGAGAGACCATCACAGAGACTCTGTCTGAGAGAGACCATCACAGTGAGTCTGTCTGAGAGAGAGCATCACAGTGAGTCTGTCAGCAGGCTGTGAGAGAGACCATCACAGTGACTCTGTCTGAGAGAGAGCATCACAGTGAGTCTGTCAGCAGGCTGTGAGAGAGACCATCACAGTGACTCTGTCTGAGAGAGACCATCACAGTGAGTCTGTCAGCAGGCTGTGAGAGAGACCATCACAGTGACTCTGTCTGAGAGAGACCATCACAGTGACTCTGTCTGAGAGAGACCATCACAGTGACTCTGTCTGAGAGAGACCATCACAGTGAGTCTGTCAGCAGGCTGTGAGAGAGACCATCACAGTGAGTCTGTCAGCAGCTGTGAGAGAGACCATCACAGAGACTCTGTCTGAGAGAGACCATCACAGAGACTCTGTCTGAGAGAGACCATCACAGTGAGTCTGTCTGAGAGAGAGCATCACAGAGACTCTGTCAGCAGGCTGTGAGAGAGACCATCACAGTGACTCTGTCTGAGAGAGACCATCACAGTGAGTCTGTCAGCAGGCTGTGAGAGAGACCATCACAGTGAGTCTGTCAGGCTGTGAGAGAGACCATCACAGTGACTCTGTCAGCAGGCTGTGAGAGACCATCACAGTGAGTCTGTCTGAGAGAGACCATCACAGTGACTCTGTCTGAGAGAGACCATCACAGTGAGTCTGTCGCAGGCTGTGAGAGAGACCATCACAGAGACTCTGTCTGAGAGAGACCATCACAGTGACTCTGTCTGAGAGAGACCATCACAGTGAGTCTGTCTGAGAGAGACCATCACAGTGACTCTGTCTGAGAGAGACCATCACAGTGAGTCTGTCAGCAGCTGTGAGAGAGACCATCACAGTGAGTCTGTCAGCAGGCTGTGAGAGAGACCATCACAGTGACTCTGTCAGCAGGCTGTGAGAGAGACCATCACAGTGAGTCTGTCTGAGAGAGACCATCACAGTGACTCTGTCTGAGAGAGACCATCACAGTGAGTCGTCAGCAGGCTGTGAGAGAGACCATCACAGAGACTCTGTCTGAGAGAGACCATCACAGTGACTCTGTCTGAGAGAGACCATCACAGTGATCTGTCTGAGAGAGACATCACAGTGACTCTGTCTGAGAGAGACTGATACAAGAAGAGGCGAGAGGGCGAGAGAGACCGTGTGTGTGGGGGAGAGAGAAAACTTGAGTGTGTGTGTGTGGCAGCTGTGTGTGTGAGCGTAAGTGTGTGTGTGTGAGTGTGTGTGGGGGGGGGTGAAGATGTTAGAGGTCTCCTCAGTTTCCTGCTGTGACCCTGAACACCCAACACACAGCTGCAACACACACACACACAGCTGCCACACACACACACAGCTGCAACACACACACACAGCTGCCACACACACACATTGTGATTCATCACACAGATATTTGAGTGAAAAACATTTGATCTGTAGAGGGAGAGGGATCTGTATCAACGATCAAGATGAACCAGTAGAACGACTTTGGTGGATGTGAGTTTCTGTCTCAGGAGGAAGCGAAGTTAGGGTGAAGTTGGGTTAGTGTGAGGTTGGGTTAGGGTGAGGTTGGCTTAGGGTGAGGTTGGGTTAGTGTGAGGTTGGCTTAGGGTGAGGTTGGGTTAGTGTGAGGTTGGGTTAGTGTGAGGTTGGGTTAGTGTGAGGTTGGGTTAGTGTGAGGTTGGGTTAGTGTGAGGTTGGGTTAGGTTGAGGTTGGGTTAGGTGAGGTTGGCTTAGGGTGAGGTTGGGTTAGTGTGAGGTTGGGTTAGGGTGAGGTTGGGTTAGTGTGAGGTTGGGTTATGGTGAGGTTGGCTTAGGGTGAGGTTGGGTTAGGTGAGGTAGGTTAGGGTGAGGTTGGCTTGTGTGAGGTTGGGTTTAGTGTGAGGTTGGGTTAGGGTGAGGTTGGGTTGTGTGGGTTGGGTTAGTGTGAGGTTGGGTTAGTGTGCGGTTGGTTAGTGTGCGGTTGGGTTAGTGTGAGGTTGGGTTAGTGTGAGGTTGGCTTAGGGTGAGGTTGGGTTAGTGTGAGGTTGGGTTAGTGTGAGGTTGGGTTAGTGTGAGGTTGGGTTAGTGTGAGGTTGGCTTAGGGTGAGGTTGGCTTAGGGTGAGGTTGGCTTAGTGTGAGGTTGGGTTAGTGTGAGGTTGGGTTAGGGTGAGGTAGAGTTAAGTTTAGAGTGAGGTTCCCCTCAATCTCTCAATCTCAATCAGTCTCAATCTCAAGCAAAGTGCCTAAAGCTCCACAACTGAAACAGAGTTTTCATATTAATTGGCCCTCTGGGAGGCCCCTGACCAGCAGGGTTAGTGCGTCTCAGTGTCCCCACAGAGGGGGCAAATTCCAGTGTATTACATACTCAAACACACACGTTTAAAGACACTTGCATACACGTGCACACAAATACACATTGTGCTGAAGTGTGACAGGGGTGGAGGGGTGGAGGGGTGGAGGAGTGGAGGGGTGGAGAGGTGAAGGGGTGGAGAGGTGGAGGGGTGGAGGGGTGGAGGAGTGGAGGGGTTGAGAGGTGGAGGGGTGGAGAGGTGGAGGTGGAGGGGTGGAGGGTGAATAGGGTGGAGAGGTGGAGGGTGGAGAGGTGGAGAGGTGGAGAGCTGAGAGGTGGAGAGGTGGAGAAGTGGAGGGTGGAGAGGTGAAGGGTGGAGGGTGGAGGAGTGGAGGGGTTGAGAGGTGGCGGGTGGAGAGGTGGAGGGTTGGAGGGGGTGGAGGAGTGAAGGGGTGGAGTGGTGGAGGGTGTGAGAGGTGGAGAGGTGGAGAGGTGGAAGAGTGGAGAGGTGGAGGGGTGGGGGGGGTGGAGGAGTGGAGGGGTGGAGAGGTGGAGAGGTGGAGACGGTGGCGAGGTGGAGAGGTGGAGGGGTGGAGGGGTGGAGGGGTGGAGGGGTGGAGGAGTGGAGAGGTGGATAGGTGGGAGGTGGCGAGGGTGAGTGTGGAGGGGTGGAGGGGTGCTGAGAGGTGGAGAGGTGGAGAGGTGGAGAGCGTGGAGAGGTGAGAGGTAGGGTGAGTGTGGAGGGGTGCTGTATGCGTTGTGGCCTGGAGAGGTGGAGAGGTGCAGAGGTGGAGAGGTGGAGAGGTGAGTGGGTGGAGTGGTGGTGGAGGGTGGAGAGGTGGAGAGGTGAGAGGTGTAGAGGTGGAGGGGTGGAGGGGTGGAGAGGTGGAGGGTTAGGGTAGGGTTAGGGTCTCAACCCTCTCCAACACACTGTCACTTTAAGACTTGTATCTTATGCTAACATGCTCTATCTGAGACCCCTGTGCCTCTACTTATGACGAGAAGAATGACTCACGCTGAATAAATATCCCAATGAAGAGCAGGGAAAAACACGCATACTTTCTTTACATTTACTGTTTTAATTCATGAAAAAACCTGCTTGTATGCAGCTGATGCTTGGGTCATGTGACATACCTTCAGCCATGGCAGGAAAGGGTGTTTTGTCGTACATATACCAAGGTCAAGGAGGAGACAAGGAGAGGGAGAGGAGAGTGAGAGTGAGAGGGAGAGTGAGAGGGAGCGAGAGGGAGAGGAGAGGGGAGGGGGAGGGTGAGGGGGAGGGGAGGGAGAGGGAGAGGGAAGGAGAGGGAAGGGAGAGGGAGAGGGAGAGGGAGAGGAGAGGGAGAGGTAGATGGAGACGGAGAGGGAGAGGGAGAAGGAACAAAGGGTTAGAAGGTCCCTAAGTCAGCTTGTTCTACTGCTCACAAACAAGACCAAATCTCTCACCTAAAACCCTACCCTAGCCCTAGCCCTAGCCCTAGCCCTAGCCCTAGCCCTAGCCCTAGCCCTAGCCCTAGCCCTAGCCCTAGCCCTAGCCCTAGCCCTAGTCCCTAGCCCTAGCCCTAGCCCTAGCCCTAGCCTAGCCCTAGCCTAGCCCTAGCCCTAGCCCTAGCCCTAGCCCTAATAACCCCAAACTCTCAACTCAAAAATGGACTTTCACCTTGTTTGTGCAAACTGACTGACTTGGCAAAAAGATGATTCTGATCTGATGTTTCCACTGTTTCTCATAATCCTTCTGTAAACTTGTTACTATAAACGCTACTACAAGCTTGTTATCACGTAGGTGTACGTGTGAATGTGTGTGTGTGTGCTAGTGTACGTGTGAATGGTGGGTGTGTGGCTAGGTGTACATGTGGTGTGGGTGTGTGTGCTAGTTGTACAGTAGTATAATAGTGTGTATGCTCAGTGTACAGGTGTGTGCTAGGTGTACGTGTGTGTGTGCTAGGTGTACGTGTGTGTGTGCTAGGTGTACGTGTGTGTGGGTGTGTGTGCTAGGTGTACATGTGTGTGGGTGTGTGTGCTAGGTGTACGTGTGTGTGGGTGTGTGCAGGAGCTTGGCTACTCTGTGTTTTGTGAATGGGATAACAGAGCCAGCCTCAGCCCACAGAACCATTCCATTCAGGGTCAAGGAGAGGCGAGGGAGAGGAGAGGGAGAGGGAGATGGAGATAGGGAGAGGTGCAGACGGGAGAGGAGAGGGAGATGGAGAGGAGAGGCGAGGGAGACGTGAGAGGGAGCAGGGAGAGAGAGGGAGAGGGAGAGCAGTGGCGCAGCGAGAGAGCGGCATGAGCGCTGCGCGCTGCGCGCAATGAGAGCGGGCTTGAGCTTCACGAGAGGGAGCGGCTCTCTGCGCTGGTGCTTTCTAGAGCGACGTGGGGAGAGGGCGCTTTAGAGCGCGCGAGAGGAGCGAGACGCGAGATCTCGCAGCGCGAGCGCTCCCTGTGCCGAGCGGCGAGAGCGACAGCGCAGCGTACGCGCGGCGCACGTGGATAACAGGGTTTAATTGTACACGGAGGGGTGGAGAAACGATAGAGAGAGCGAGTGCTCGCAAAGACACAGAGAGATAGAGCGAGGATATGTTGTTGTGTTCTCTGCCTGTGTGCAGTCGCGTACCTCTCCAGCTGTACCCCACGCCCGCCTCTCTCCTGTCTCCCTCTCTCTTGTCCCTTGTGGTTCACATTGTCTGGGAGAGAAAGAGAGCATGGTGCTGACCAGTATGTACGGAGACAGCTTTGAGAGGGGAGGAGAGAGGAGAGCTAGAGAGGAGAGTAGTAAGAGTGAGGGTAGTAGGTGGATGGGTTGAGAGGTGAGAGGTTATATATTAGGTATAAGTATGATATATGAGAGTGTAGAGAGTAGAGATAGGAGAGAGGATATAGGAAGAGGAGAGAGAGAGAGTAGAGTATATAGGGATAGAGGATATATTGAGGGGTATGTGAGTAGAGTAAAGATTATATAGATAGAGGAGAGATGGAGAGACTATATATTAATATATTATATATTATGTGTGTAGATATTAATAGACGATATACGATATACTAGAGGGTGATAGGATAGAGTTAGATAGGTGTGAGGAGTACGGGATATAGGATAGATAGATGTGTAATTAAGATAGAGAGGAGTGATGGATGCCAGTTATTATATTGTGTATTATATATTATTGTGTAGAGTTTTGGGGGAGTGTGTATAAGGAGAGACGATAGACGAGAGAGGAGAGAGGAGAGGGGATGAAAGGAAAGAGGAGAGAGGAGTGAGGAGGGACGAGTGAGAGGAGAGAGTGAGAGTAGAGGGAGAGGGTGAGGAGAGGGAGATGAGAGGAGAGACGAGAGAGGAGAAGATGGAGACGGATGGATTTTGAGGGACGGGGAGGAGATTGAATAGGAAATGAGAGTTTAGACGGAATGTGAGGAGAAAGGATTTCGAGTAGAGCGCAAATTGAAAGTATGAACAACAGATCGATGGTTTGAGTAGTTCAAGCGGGTTACAGGTGACATCTGAATCAACAAAATATAGTTTTGTTATTTGTACAGAAAATGGAAGTGAAGGGGACGAATGCTTGAACTGGTAAGAGATGAGAGAGAGAGAGAGATGGTGTGCTGCTGAAAAATGTTATCTTCTGGTCGAGATAGATGAGCGAGAGCTATCTATTCTAGTCTATTGCTAAACTATCTATCTACTCTATGCTATAGCTCTCTCTCGGTTCGCTTCGCTTTCTACCATTTTGGAGGCATAAGGTGATCATGTGACATGGTCTATGTGCCCATGACTGGGATGTTGGTGGTGTGTGTCGGGAACCGGATGGCTTAGTTCATTTTTGATGACCACGCTTTTATTTGCTTCTTTTTGCCTTTGGTGTTTTTTTTGTGTGTTCAAGTGTGTGTGGGTACAGCGCGTGCTGATGTGTGTGTGTCCGTACGTGTGTGTGTGTTTTGGTCCGTAAACGATTGTGGTGTGTTTTTTGTGTGTGTTCCGACGTGTGTTCATTTTGGGTGTGTTTTTTGGGTTGGGGTGTACGTGAAGTGGTTGTTTGGTGTGTGTTGTGACAGTCTGTTGCACTGCCTAATTTGTCTCTGATCTGCTGTTGGGATTGGATGAGAGGAACTCAAAGTGAAAGGAATTTCTCTGGATTCAGGCTACAAATCTCCGGTCTCATTATGTCACACTCACACTTCCCATGTTTTTTGCCTTCTCCCCTTGATGATTTTAACACTCACTACCTTCCAGCTGCTCTCTCCCCTGAGATAATCCCTTCTACTACCACTTTCCGCTGCCTCTCCCCCTCAGGAATATACTACTCACACCAACAGACTTGATCTCGCCCAGGAGTGGTTTTTTATTGAACACTCACACTCCCCATGCTTATCCGCTCCATCGTCTATTAAATACTTAAGCAACATGTTCCCTTCCCTTTTATGGCTTGCCTCTTCACCCTGAGAATAGGAATTTAAACTTTTTCTCTATTCTCTAACCCCCAGCTGCTATTTCTCTTCCTGAGAATACACTCTTCTCGTCTACCACCATGCTGACCTTCTCCCTCTGAGAAACACTCCATCACGCCCTTAGCGCCTCTCTTCTTCTCTTGAAGAAACATCTCACACCCCATTTCGCTGATTCCCTCTCCCCTGTAGAAGAATATTGCAAACCACTCACACCTTTCCCAAGCTGCCTCTTTTACTCTTATTGGAATATTAGAAATCACTCACTACCCCTAAGTGTCTCTTTTCTTCTCTCCCCTGAGATAAAACACTCCACCCCCAGCTACCTCTCCCTGAGAAACAACTCAACCCTCTAGCTACCTCTCACCTCAGAAACACTCACACCCCCAGCTACTCTCACCTCAAAGAAACACTCACACCCCCAGCGCCTCTCCCTGAGAAACACTCACACCACAGCTGCCTCTCCCCTGAGAAACACTCACACCCCCAGCTGCCTCTCCCCTGAGAAACACTCACACCCCCAGCTGCCTCTCCCCTGAGAAGACACTCAAATAACAGACTGGTCTCTCCCCTGAGAAACACTCACACCCCAGCTACCCTCTCCCCTGAGAAACACTCAAATAACAGACTGGTCTCTCCCCTCAGAAACACTCACCATGACAGACTGGTCTCTCCCCTCAGAAACACTCAAATAACAGACTGGTCTCTCCCCTCAGAAACACTCAAATAACAGACTGGTCTCTCACCTGAGAAACACTCACCATGACAGACTGGTCTCTCCCCTCAGAAACACTCAAATAACAGACTGGTCTCTCCCCTCAGAAACACTCAAATAACAGACTGGTCTCCCCTCAGAAACACTCAAATAACAGACTGGTCTCTCCCCTCAGAAACACTCGAAAAACACCACTGGTCTCTCCCTCAGAAACACTCACCATGACAGACTGGTCTCTCCCCTGAGAAACACTCAAATAACAGACTGGTCTCTCACCTGAGAAACACTCACCATGACAGACTGGTCTCTCCCCTGAGAAACACTCAAATAACAGACTGGTCTCTCACCTGAGAAACACTCACCATGACAGACTGGTCTCTCCCCTCAGAAACACTCACCATGACAGACTGGTCTCTCCCCTGAGAAAACACTCAAATGACTGGTTTAACCCTTTCATCCCCTTTCTTCTCTTCAATCCTCCCTCCCCCACACTGTCCCCTCTACACATTTCCACGGGAGAAGAGAAAACAGCATAAATATGGATGGAAGATGTGGTTTGACCTGTCGTTCTTTCTACATCTTTCCCTCTCTCTCTCTCTCTCTCTCTCCCTCTCTCTCTCTCCATGTCTCTCATTCTCTCTCTCTCATTCTCTCTCCTCTCTCATTCTCTCTCTTGGATGATAAGCATCGTTTGGAGAGGAACTGGTTTCACTCCTGAAGCAAACTTTATCATCCCTCTTTCTCTGTTACACAAAGAAAGAAAGAAGAAAGAGGGTGAGGAGGGAGGGAGGGAGGGGGAGAGAGGGAGGAGAGAGGGAGGGTGAAGAAAACAGAGAGACAATGAATGATGGTGGCAGTTGGTTGCTCTGAAAGAGATGAGGTGATTTGCAGTTTTTTCTCGATTGCTAACAGACTACAGCTTACACATACCTAAACATGTTATGTGTAAGCCATCCTCACAAAACCATTTAGCCAATTCCCACCAGAAAGACCTGTTCCCCAGTCTTTACAACACAATTTACCCTTTTTGACACATAACTCAGGTTCATTCACACTTTTTTGCAAAAGTTTAAACACACCTCTCACTTTAAGACACAATGTCACCATGATGTCATTTAGAAAACACTGCTGTTGATAAGTACTCAAACCAGCACAACTCAAACACCAAGTTATCCATGAGTAAGCACTAACAAGCAGAAATACTCAACAAGCAATCATGGGTTTGGGCAGAGGAAGAGTAGTAAGAATGAGATCCATGCCACACTATGACAGAACAAACCTGCTCATGGCCATGGCAGAAGGCTCAGGCTGAAGAGAACTCCTCTACTATCCCCCACTACTCTCTCCCCCTACACTCTAGATGCTCCACGCGAATCAATACAGCGCTATCAACACCCTACGATAGATAACCCCACTACTCTCTCACACCCCCTCATCTCTCCCCCCTCCTATCTCCCCCTCCTCTCTCCCCCCTCCTCTCTCCCCCTCCTCTCTCCCCACGCTGTTTGGCTAGAGAAAACATTGCCTGTCATGTTGATGAAAATCTCTGGTCTTACAGGATGCTGACCCAGAGTGAACAGTACTGTAGCGTCCTCAAGCCCTGATACCCAGGTGATGCCCTGTTACCCAGGTGATGCCCCGTTACCCAGGTGATGCCCCGTTACCCAGGTGATGCCCGTTACCCAGGTGATGCCCCGTTACCCAGGTGATGCCCTGTTACCCAGGTGATGCCCTGTTACCAGGTGATGCCCTGTTACCCAGGTGATGCCCTGTTACCCAGGTGATTGCCCTGTTACCCAGGTGAAAATACTTGTTTATTTCCTTGATTTCTTAGCCTTTGTTCCCCAAATTACAATTGACAGTAATGAATTTGAGAGGGGTGTTGACTAAACAGTACTACTCTACTGTGACCACTACAGTAACAAGAGC
>CAEFZP010001160.1:0-48863 GCA_903064625.1 Mallotus villosus | reverse complement strand
AATTGTTTTGATTTACTAATTGTATCCGACCAATTGTTTATAGATCGGACCAAACGTGTTTAACAAGGCTCGCTAATAACCAAACAAATACTGTTGATAGAACCATCAAGACTCCTAACTACTCTTTCTTCCTTAACAACCTCCCGCCCCCTCTCCCCCCTCCTCCTCTCCCCTTTGAAATACACATGTGACGGGCTGTTCCTGTGGTGTTTTTGGTGACCTGTGGTTCAGAACCACTTGCCTGAACTGAGGCTCTCATTTGACACACCTGTGGATTGCTGTACTGTATCTTAATTGACTTGTTATCCGCTCTTGCTGCAGATTGTTGTTTACCAATGGTCTGCCAACCTCTCGTGGACCGACGTCGCGGGAAGACACCTCACTGAAATCGCTCCCACTACTTTCTTCCCTTTTTTCTGTCTTCTTCTTTCGAGGGTCCTAGGTTGATTTAGGGCAATGGGCTCGGTGAACCTCTGTGACATTGAAACTTGTCAGGGCTAGACAAATGGAATGATTACAATCATGTAAATTATTGTTTGTTTGTTTACAACAAGCCCTTCTACATTCGAATAAAACTCCTGATGATTGGTAAATGGTGGGCGTCTCTTGCTCACATGATGCTTTCTATTTTCCTTTGACAGTCAACAATAGTGCTTAGCCCTTCTTCCACGTTACATTTGGCTCTGTGCGAGGACTGTGTGTGACCCGCATGAGACTGAGGGGAGAGAAGAAGCGGCGGATTAGTTTGCAGGTGCTTGAACAATGTTAAAACTAAAATTTGAAGCTTATTGGAAAAAAACAGGAGTAATGTTTAACAGTATTTCGAGTTGTTAATATCAGATATGTGAGAGGTTATATGTAACATTGGCTATTTAGACTAGTGGTCTACTCAAATATGAGCATAAGTGGGGCTGAAAAAATGGATCTGGGGTAAGGGGAAAACAAATTAAGGGAAATGGACCAGGGGGGAAGGATAGGGCAATGCACGAAAGGCGGGATGAACTAAGGGCAGGGACAGGGGGAAGGGGTGGGGGACCTGGGTGGGGGCTCAAATGGGGCATGCACGAATAAAACTTGGTAGAAAAAATCGAAATAAAAAATAGAGCGGGGAGAATAACGAATAAGAGGGGGGAGGTACAACGGGGAATCGAAGTGGCGGTCGGGAGTTACGGGGAAAAGTATCAGAAAATCAGTGGGGTGGGCAAGGCAGTGTGACCAATCTAGGGAAGTAGGATCAAATAACAAAAAAGGGGAAAAATACAGGGGGGGGAGGACAAACAGGGGATAGGACAGAATAAACGGGGGGTAGGAAAGTCGTGGCACGGAGGGCGCTGGGTCAAAATCGGTAAAAAAAAAACTGGATAAAATTGCGAAATCTTTGAATGAGAGGGAAGGGCATTAGCTCTAAAAACAATAGAAAATGGGGGGGGGGTGGGAGGAAGAGGGGCGGGGGGGGGGTGGAGGCGGGGTAGAAGGAAAAAGAAGAAAACTAAAAGGAGGTAAGAGCGAATAGGCTAAAAGAAAGAAAAAAATAAAAACAAGAGAAGGAAAAAGAGAAACAAACAACGAAAAAAAAAAGAAGAAAACAAAATCAAAAAAAAAAAAATAAAAAGGACAAGTGACAGAGATACGGTAAAAAATGCAAAAGGATGGCCTCGGTAAGCAATAAAGGTCGTAGTAACACGATGGGGAAAGGAAACGTGGGGGCGGGATAACGGGGGACGTGGGAAATCGAGGGATGATACGGGCGGAACGACATAAACGGTGGTGGGGACGAAAAGGAAAATATGAGGGGCGAAATAAAAAACAAGGG
The DNA here is from genome assembly GCA_903064625.1 of Mallotus villosus. NCBI lineage: Eukaryota > Metazoa > Chordata > Actinopteri > Osmeriformes > Salangidae > Mallotus > Mallotus villosus. Next base: position 47,050 of record CAEFZP010001160.1, on the reverse strand, counting down.
GCGATGGTGACGCAGTCATGCACGTTGCGATTACATGCACATGTATCATCGTCTGCATTCTCTCCTCTAAGTTACTTTTCTTCGCTCTAACTTCATCTTGGTCTCTCAAACTCTTTGGACGTACTGTCTATCCGAACTTGTCTGCTATACTACCATACTCGGTGTTATTACTTTCATCATTCTTCTCTACCCTAACCTGCATCCTTTGTCGGATCTACTCCGGGTCTCATCACTTCATATCGACACTAGCGTCTATTCGTTCTCTATGCGTGGACTCTCTCATCTCCTTATCCTCAATTTGCCGTCAGGCTCCTCTCTCTAGCATCTTGGCTAAATTCGCGTCCGTGTCGGTCTCAGCCAGCCTCGTCTCCGCCTCTCTGGGTCGCTTCCAACAGAGAGCCAACATACTCCTCATCGTCATCCCTCTCTCCCGCCCGATCTCTCTCGTCTCTCTCTCTCTCGTCTCGGTCTCTGCTCGCCTCTCTCTCTCTCTCTCGTCTCACTCGTCCAATCGGAGTCTCCCTCTCTCTTCCACAATTCATCTCTCCTCTCTCCTGCTCCCCTCTACGTCCCTCTCTCTCTGCCAACGTCTACTCGATCTCATCTCCTCCTCTCCCCGCTATAATCTTCACGAATCAACTCATCTCATCTCGTCTGCTCCCCTCATCATCTCTCTCCCCATCTCTCTCCTCTCCCCTATCTGCCCTCTCTCCCCCCTCTCCCTCTCTCTCTCTCTCCGCCCTCTCTCTCGCTCTCCCCCCTCTGGTCTCTCAGTACTCTCCTCTACTCCCCAGCGCGGTCTCAATCTCTCTCTCTCGTCTCTCTCCTCCCCCGTCATTCTAGATCTCTCGGCTCTCATTCCCGTACCCTCTCTACTCCTACGCTCAATTCTCAGTGATCTACTCAATCGTCTCTACCCCCTCCTCATGCAATCTCAGTCGAATCATTTCTTCTCTCTCCCCACTCTCTCTCTCGGTCTCTCTCTCTCGTCGCATAACTACCCTCTCTCTCCGCTCTCTTCTCTGCTCTTCTCTCTCTCTCACTCTCTCTCTCCCCCTCTTCCCCCTCTCTCCTCTCTCTCTCTCTCTCCTCTCCCCTCCTCCCGTTCTGGTCAGAGCTCACAGGGTGAGAGAAGGCTGAGCTATTCATTGAGGGGATTACAGCGGTTTTAATGACCACCTGCCCTTTCTCCTTCACTGTATTGTGCGAGCCGAGCCGGCCAGCTATGGGTCCCTCCAGTCTTCAAGGTTCACCCCCCTCACACCCTCACCCCCACCCAATACTGACCCTTCTCCACTCGAGGGGCAGTGCCCGTCAGGAATGTTCTGCCGCCCATAGCACGAAGAGAGAGCACCTCTTTTAAATCATAACCTCACATGCTGGGAGCTAAATCTTAATATTTTAAGCTATGGATCAGCTTCTACTCTATAGCTTACTTAATCTACTTAATTTCTACAACATAGAAATTAAACTTTGTTTTTTTGTTTGGATTTATGTGAAACGCTTTGATGAAATCGACACGGCTTTAACGGTGGCTGACGCTACGGTAACCGGGTGTTCCTTTTTCACGTTTGTCTGTTTCCCCTCCGCACGTCTGACGGCAGGAAGTCCGAGTCCGGCAGACTTCCTGCCGGACAGAGAAGAGAGGGCTTGCAGACATCAAAAGCGAACAAGTGCTCTTTAACACAACTCTTTTCTCTCCTTCCTCCCATTTTCCCTCTCCCTTTATCTCCCCCTGCCCCCTTCCATCCCCCCCCCATCCCTCCCTCCCCCTCTCTCTTATTCCACAGCTCCGTAGAGGGTCGCTGTGTAAAGGCCTCAGTGGGTAAAGAGGAGATTTAAGAAGGCCATTAGCATCAGAATGGCTACATATTCCTGCAGTGAGTCAACATTAGTTCATGTCACAATCGAGAGGTTGAGGGTAGGCCAGCAGCCATAGCCCCTCTCCAACTCTGACTACAGACACGCTTAAAACTCAACTTAAAACATTTCTATTCTCCTTGGCTTTTAACATTCCTTTACCTTCTTTTTCTCTGTAAATGTATTGATTATTGGTTTTGTTGTTGCATGTCTTGACATAATTGTGCAGCACTTTCATCAACCCTGTTTTTTTAAGTGCTGTATGATTAACCATCGACTGATTGATCGAGGCTGTGGCTCTTGGCTGGTGTGTGAGGACTGACTCTTAGATATTAAGGATCAATAAAGTGAATTCATTGGAACACTCGTTGTTATGTTGCCCCGGGTTACATGAGTGTGTTAGTTCCTTAGCTCAAGGCCTCGTATGGAGACTGAAAGGTTCTTTGTGTCAGAACGGAGATATGGCCTCTGTTCTCCATGTTCTGAAGCATGCACATTCTGCATGTTCTGAAGCATGCACATTCTCCATGTTCTGAAGCATGCACATTCTCCATGTTCTGAAGCATGCACATTCTCCATGTTCTGAAGCATGCACATTCTCCATGTTCTGAAGCATGCACATTCTCCATGTTCTGAAGCATGCACATTCTCCATGTTCTGAAGCATGCACATTCTCCATGTTCTTAAGCATGCACATTCTGCATGTTCTGAAGCATGCACATTCTCCATGTTCTGAAGCATGCACATTCTCCATGTTCTGAAGCATGCACATTCTGCATGTTCTGAAGCATGCACATTCTTCATGTCTGTAGACTTAGATGTTTGATGCTCGATGGAGGCGTACAGAGTATGTGAAAGACAAGTTCTTAATGTGTGAAGGCATATACCATCTCAGTGTAAGGACATAGACATGTTCAATGTTTTGAGCCAGACATATTCTCAATGAACTGTATTCAAGGACGATACGATCTTGACGCATGGACAGAAATATGTTTCCCTGTTCTCAATGTTCTAAGCCAAGACACGATCTCAGTGCAGGAAGGCAGTTTCTCCAGGCTCCAGTGAGACCGTGAAGGTGCAGTAGGAAAGGTCCTCTTAGTTCACAGTGGAACAGCCCTATACGGAGAAGAGTTTTACAATGAGAAAGTTGGATCTGTTGTCACTGACTCATGCACACTTGGGAATCGTGGGAACCGTAACTCTTCAAGTCCCCATCACATCATGTGACTGCATGTGGAATCTGCAGTGGGGAAATCAGTTTGTGTGTGAGTGTGAAAGACATAGAGAGAGAATGTGACTAAGTTACTGTGTGGGTGTATGTGTTTGTTGGGTGTGTGGGTGTGGGGGAGAGAGAGAGAGACGAGTAGAGAGTGGAGAGATGGATGTGTCGAGAGAGGAGAGAGAGAGATGAGATGAGAGGAGAGGAGAGAGAGGAGAGGGAGAGAGAGAGCTGGAGAGAGAGAGAGAAGGAGAGAGAGAGATCGAGGACGAGAGAGAGAGGAGAGAGAGAGGAGAGAGAGAGAGAGAGAGATGGAGGAAAGAGAGAGAGAGAGGGAGAGAAGAGAGGAAGAGAGAAAGGAGGACAGAGGAAGAGAGAAAGAGAAAGAGGAAAGAGGAAAGAGAAAGAGAAAGAGAAAGAGAAAGAGAAAGTACAGAACCAGAGGAGGGTGTGTCAGCCTCTCCTCTGCCCCGTCCCCAGGACCCCCGGCTGGGGTCCGCATGGCCGGCTGCCCCCTCGGCCTGCCCTCCATATGCTGGGTCTCTGGACCAGGCTGCAGGCATAGGCCCAGCGCATGGAGGCCAGGCGGGAGTCACAGGGGGTCCGCAGGGGGGCGGGCCACCCCCCTAGCTTTGTACAGAGGGGGACGAGAGGGGGGCGAGAGGGGGACGAGAGGGGGGGCGGGACTCAGCAGGGGAGAGGAGGACTTTTCTAAAGAGCAGGCCAACTGGAGGCTCCATTTCTCACAGGCTGTGCTCTATCCCTCCCTCCCTCTATCCCTCCCTCCCTCTATCCATCCCTCCCTTCACATCTGAAAACCCTCTCTCTCTCTCTCTCTCTTCCTCTTTCTCTCATTCACCCGTTCCCTCCCTCCCTCTTTCTTCTCGGCCCTGGCAGATTGATACACTAGCTGAAATGTGATTTGGTTTTTGTTCTCCTGTTCTCTGTGAATTGACTTTCCTATGAAACCTCCCCCCTGTCCCTCCCTCCCCCCCGCCCCCCTCTCCCTCTCCATCCCCCCCCCTCTTTCCTACTAACCTATTCTCCACCAAATTGAACCAGTACACGCTTCTCTGTTTTTCAATCATCTTGTCCACATCAAAGTCGCTGGTGAGAGGATGTTAAAAGAGGAAGGGGCCAGGGACCAGACAAATCCCTGTACCCCTTTCCACCCCCCTCGACCCCCCCTTCCACCCCCCTCGACCCCCCCAACTCACACACACATACAATGCTGCTCATTTGAATGAGCCCGTATATTGCCGATCAACGCGTCTCCACGGCGTCTCCACGGCGTTTCTGATGAAGTGTTGTTTTTGTGTTCCGAAGTGCTGAATTCCAAAGCGCCCAGGGATACATTTTCCTTTTGTCTTTAACATCAAAGTTATTCCGGACGGAATGTTTGCGTCGGAATGAAGGAATCACACGGTTTGGGTGGTGGTGGGGGTGGGGGAGTTCGGGGGTCATCAGGTCCAATGAGTGTTGTTTACCCAGTAGTCCTGGCCAATCACTGACTTCTAAACCATGCAATCACCATGGGAAAGAACTTGGAACGTTCTTGTGTTTTGCATGTGTGTGTTTGTTTGAGGTCACCTATAAGGGCCTGAGCGATAGTGAGGCTCCCTGTATGGATGATCACCAGGACCCAGAACTGATGTGTCCAACTGACGCCACACTGGCTACAGTCAGTCAGTTACTGATGTGACAGATTCATGTCATTTCTCTTGCCATGTGGTGTCATATGTATATACCTTGTCTCTTGTCTGTGTATTTAGATTCTAGCTATTTCTAGCTTCATATATAACTTGTTGGCAAGTGAAATGACATATTGATCTGTTACTGAGGTGGACTGAGTCTGAGTTTTCAAACTGCTCAGTGTCATGATGTCATCACGGGAAAGCTGTGACCTGAATCCACAAACACGTGGATTTATGTGTTTTAATTAACTTCTTATTTTTCTACGTGAAATGTGTTGCTTTATCTGATTGGAATCAGTGTTCTATGATAGACAGGTGCACCCACAACGACAATGTCATAATTCCACTGACTAGTAAATTAGTTGGATTATATATTTAACTCTGTGAAGGATCTGTTTAGAATCCTACGTTCATCTTTATGACATCAAATCAGTTCTGTGATATAACAAACCTGGTTCTGGAATTTTGATCTGATTTAAGAACATAATTGTTGCGTCACAAGTGGTCAGTATTTGGTTCTGCAGGCAATGAAGACAGATAACAACTTCAAGTGTAGAAACCCAAGGGTTTAATCGGGGTTTAATCTGACATGACATCATAGCAGTTTAATATTTACCGACACGGTGAATGGACGGGGAAGTTTTAGCCACTGTGATGGTTTTCTTTGCCGTCGCACGCTGTACAGTGTTCCTTTGCTGCCCTCTATAGTATTCTGTTATAACAACAACGGACGGACGATTTATTTAGGCTACGATCAGACAACATAGCCTAATTCTTTATTATTTAAAAATAAAATAGACGAATGAAAAATGCTACCTTATCAATGGGTTGTATGAAGCTGAGAGTTAATGTTGTTTTAGGTAATGGTAAGTGGCCAGTTGTGTGACCGTTGAAGTTAGACTTTAGGGAAACAAAATGAATTGATAGGCTACTGTAACAATACTATTTGTGACATAAGCACCTTCTGAAATAGTTTGCAAACAGAACTATTTTTACGCATTATACAGCTTTTATACATCTTAATTTGTAATTATAGGTTTCCTAGATCTCCGAAACTGTATGGCTATTTTACTTCGCCACGAGGTGGCGGAATAGTATAAACTGTCATCTTAATAGAATAATTTTCATTTACTCTAACTTTTATACAGTGTAAAGTTGAAATGTCCCCACATTTGGTAGCTATAGTTGTTCGTATAGCCGCTTGATCTGGAGGTTATGTGAACACATATTTCATTAGCTACTTTACGTTTAGGTGGTTTTAGAATGTATCTGACTGTCAATCAAACTGAACTTGGGTTGACCCACTCCCGTCCATCATCGAGCGCTTTGTGTTCCTCTGTTCTGTAACATCGGGGAGGAAGAAAAACACTGAAGATGCACGTGATTTCGAGCCCTGGTGATAAAGCGCGTGAATGTCACTGACAAATGAGGGGGTTTTGCGTTCTTTCTCAGTAAGTGTACAGCCAATCATCACATCAGCTGTCAGATCTAGACGTGTCAATGAAAATATTCCACTGAAACCTGTTCTTGGCAGGAACTGCTTACAAAAACTATTTTTTAAGATTGCGCCATTCAGTTCAGACATCCGATTAAAGACATTTACTGTATTATAATCTTAAAACTATTTTTAATTCGGCTATAGCCTAATGAAAGAGATATATTGACAATATTATACCGACACCGCAGATCAAAAAGTGCATACGGCATTTTAATTATACAGTTAGTGGTCTACACGTAGGCTAGTCAAAATAAATATCACATGATAGCTCAAACAAACATTACAGACTGGTTCTCAACCGAAAGCTTGTTTTCGGCGGTATCGGTATAGCAGGATGCGAGGAACGGTGAGTTCCAGAGTTCCAGAACTGCGGGCTCCGGGCCAGGCACAGGACCTGCTCGAGCGCTGTCATGTGGAACCTCCACACTGATGCATTGTGGGAAACGGTACGGGTCAGGTACTCGTAGTTAACTGAAAGGTGAACTTAGGTGTCTCCTCACAAGAGACAAGGCCGCACCCCGCGAGGGAATCCAGCCAAAGAACACAGTCACAGAAATGGCACCCGGACTCTGTTGAAACACAAGATCTCATTTATCTACCTTAAGCTAAAACGTTTCGGATCTGCAAGATGCCTTGTATATAACCTACTTAGTTATATTTACATTAAATATGATTATCTAGGACTTAAAGGCTATATCAATGTGTTTATTTGATCGAGAGGGACAGTGTAGGCTACATTCATGAACATTAAAATGTAAATGCACCCAATTATAGCCAAAAGGCTCATTTCCATTGGCAGTCCAATATATGTGCAGGTGCAGTGGGGAAATGCAACCTCAGCCTCTTTTGGAGTGAGTAATGGAGTGCGACAGGGTGGGCTTTTGTCACCTGCTCTGTTTAATCTCTATATGGATGAGTTGTCTGTTCAACTGAACATGAGGACAACTGGGTGTGTTGTTGGCAAAATGCTGATTAATCATTTTATGTATGCTGATGATTTAGCTATATTGTCTCCCAGCAGTGCTGGATTTCAACAACTGCTAAATGTATGCTCTGATTATGGTTTACAATACGATGTAAATTTTAACCCAAAAAAGAGTGCTGTTTTAATATGTCGTACTACAGAGGATAAACATTTGTGCTTTCCTGATTTTTATTTGTCTGGCCAGAAGTTAAATGCAAACCAAATATCTGGGGCATTTTATCACAGATCAGCTGAGGGATGATGATGATATCTATCGCCAGCGTCGCATGCTTTATGCCCAAGCAAATACTCTGGCTAGAAAATTTCATATGTGCTCTGATGTTGTTAAAATCAAACTGTTTAAAACCTATTGTACTCCCTTGTATACCGCTTCATTGTGGTGTAAGTACAAGAGAGCAAGTTTACAGAAACTTCGAGTGGCCTATAACGATGCTATGAGGATCCTGTTGAAAAAGCCCAGATCTACTAGTGCCAGTCAATTGTTCTGCAGTATTAATGTTTACACCTTTGAAGCTCTCTTGAGACACATAATGTACAGATTTATTCTCCGCCTAAACGATTGCAAGAACAGTCTTGTGCAGATGCTGGTGAATCCTGCATGTAGTTGTGTGCGATACCAGTCTTCCTTATGGAAGCTCTGGTACAAATCTCTGTTGTGATGTCTCCTATATTCTTGTGTTATGTCTATATTTATTGTGTGTGTTGTATATGGACCATGAGTCTGCCAATAAAGATGATGATGATGATGATGATATGTGCCTGAGACGTTGCCCAATTCTACACTCGCAGCGTCAGAACTGAACGTGCATGATTCTGGTAGCCTAGGCTACAGCCTACTCGTTTATCAGTTCTCGGTGGAAGTCTCTCTTGAACTGAGCGGTAGAGAAACAGGAAAGCCGTAGTTGTTCATCTCTTGGATTAGAGGAGTTTGGGAGTGGTGTTTAAATGATTAGTGTATGTAGGGAGAAGTTGTCTCTCTGTGTTGCTGCTGTATTTCATATAAAACCCACAACACACAATCCATGTGCTTTCATCACGCGGCCCAGCTTGACAGCTGTCTCATTAAAGACACATTTCTCATTTTTAAGTTTGTTTGTACAACATCCTCTGTCACGAATATACCTTCTCATTTGGGGGTCCTATACTTTGATGACATGATAAAAGTACTAAACATATAGGCTAATATATGTAATAAAATACTCCAACTTATATCCAGGTTATAGCCTAGTCGTAGGCCTTTATATAGCGCTCTCTTGGCGTCTGTTAAACTTTAGTTTATATTCCAAAAGTAGTATAACTAATTACATGAATTCAATAAATAAATACGCTGGTTATGACTAGGCACGGTAAGGATGATAGGCCTACTTTTTTTCAGGTATTGTTGATGCTAAACGTGCTCAGAAATCAGTTGGTGTTTAAATAAGCGGTGACATTCTAAAGAAGATCCAAACAATGGCGACAGCTGGACGTCACTCATCGCACTCCCCAGCTTCCGGGTTTTACATTACTGACTCTCCTCTCCACGGCATCGACTTGTCCACGGTCTCCACCTCCTTCACCGTCCAACCCAGGAGAAGGAGGACGGGAGAAAGGGAGAAAGGAGGGGAAGGAGGAACAGGTTATAAGTTGCCAGTTCATCTGAGGTGTTGAAAGCTCCTGGTGTTTGGAACGTTTTCTTGGAACGGCAGCGTTTATTTAAAGTTCCTATTTAAAGTTCCTTGTTGTGGATCGTTAGTTGAACAGGTGTCTCACTGGTTGAGCGCGCTTATACTAAGCACTTATGCTAAACTATTTTATACTGTAGGCCTACTTTCGATCTGTCGCTTTGGATAAAAGATACATTGATAAATGAGCCTAATACAATTTTAGAATGCCACGATTTTAGATTCTTTCAGACAGGAGGGCCTTCCCCTCAGATACTGAAAGATCTATGGGTACATTTCTGTTTCCAAAGCATTATTCTTACAGCTGGATTTGACAAACGACTGCAAGTCAGGGGGGTCATGTAAACCTTGATCAGACGAAGCCTTTGATGTTCATCTCTTTAAAGGTGGGGCTTGGAGGCCTTAATTGAGGTGGGAACGAGGGCGATCTTCCGATGACGATGTCCTCAGGAGAATGAGTTTATTCCACCCAACAAAATAGTGTAGCTCTATGGAGCAAAACATAATTCTAAATTTCTGATTCTACCCTCAAGAAAACACTTCATATATTCCAGGCCATGAGAATTGTCAAAATTCACACATAAGTTTCGAGTTGAAAATGAATGTATGAATGTAAAATATGAGTTGATTAAACGGTTGTAGGGTTCTTTGTACTGAAAAAACGGTTTGGTTTTGGCAGTTAAACACATTTTTCTCTGGTCTCAGATGGCTAGGGCCAAACAGATTGGGTTTTACCCGGCGCCTTGTTCAGCTCGAATACCATCAAAAGTCAATCTAGCTTTTAAGATTTCCTCAGCTCTATACTGTATAACCATAGGCGGAGTTTCACTTTTGCATCAGGGGGGGCAAAACAATTTTTTTCACACGAACATGTTCTCACTCATGTTCGCACGCACGCACACACACACACACACACACACACACACACACACACACACACACACACACACACCACACACACACACACACACACACACACACACACACACCACACACACACACACACACACACAAAGCGCATTTCGCACGATGGCACAAGTTTAGATGAGGTTCAACACCAGTTGTTACATTACAACGTGGTTGCTAGGAGTATTCATTTAAATAAAATAGTCTTACCTAGTGCAGAAGTAAGCGTCTTTTTTTGCGTCCTGCGTAAACGTCCACAACCGTCTCAAGTGACAGCCTGGCAGTGATGTCGCACTCGATGTGAAGCACAGCAAGGGATGAAAACCGTGCAGCTCCTGTTGTTAAGCGTAGCCAGTTGCGAATCCTTCTCATTGCAGAGAAACTCCTCTCGGAAGTGGCAGATCCAACGGGTAGAGTCAGGGCCAACTGTAGTAGAATGTATAGATTTGGGTATACGGCCCTTGTCACCGTTTTTTGAAGATGTTCACGTGACACAGATCCGACAGTAGAGGCTTTAACAAGGTCCATCTCTGCCCCAACAAGGTGGGGGTTGATTTTCAGAGGCTGTGCATACTTTTGTACGAGAGGTTCAATTCCACTTTTGTCGCATCTTAACACTGCTGCACAGGCCTGTGCGAGTTCAACAGCCTCTCCAGTGAATCGTCTCTCCAGTTCGCCAATGATGGTATCCAGCACTGGGAAATACAGGTGCTGTTGGAATCCAGGGGTCTCACTCTGGGACATTTGTACAGTATTTACATCATTTTCTTCTCTGTGGCCCAAAGTCGTTGTTATCAGGAAATTGTCGAGGGAGGTGGGGGGGTTGTGTGGCCCGTTTTCTTTTCGGTAGTGGTCCAGGACCAGCAGGTGTCTGACTCTGAATGTTCGCATCCTCGGGTACGGAGACGTTGTTGTCTCGGCAGAACTGTTTCACTGATCCCCATACATCATTCCATTTGTCAGTCTGTCTCTGTGACACAAAGTGCGCTTTCAGGTTGTCGGTAAGCACAGCCGCTTCGGAAAGTGCGAGACTGGAGGACTGAAGGGCTTTGTGTGTGACATGAATCACACGCAGTATGTCTTCAAGTACAATGAGACATGTAATGAATGACAACCTGCCCATATGCTCACATAGGCCAGTGGCCTCCACTGACCACTTGCCTCCCTCATCACTCATTTCTCTCAGGCACTGTGTAATCGCAGAGTAGTGTGTTTTAACGGCATGCAGAGAACGCCACTTGCATGCCCAGCGCGTCTCGCTGGGCTGTGCAATTTCGGTTGGCTTCATATCCAGCGATTTCTGGACTTCAATAAAGCGATGGTGGTTGGTCGGCTCTGCAAATACTGAGTACAGTTTGCCGATGACATTCAGTAATGTTTTGACACTGCGGTTCACCGTGCAGCAGTCCACAAGCACGAGATTCAGTTTGTGAGCCAAGCAGTGTATGTATACTGCGTATGGATGCGTCTCTTTAATGCGCTGCTGCACTCCAGACACTTGGCCGGACATTACAGAGGCGCCATCGTAGCTCTGGGCAACAATTGGGATGTTTTTCAGTCCGCAGATCTCCAATCCAGTGTTTATGGCGTCCACGATCCCAGCTGCATTTCGAGATGCTGAACAATCAATAAAACACAAAAAACGCTCCTTGATTTCAAGCTGCTCTGTATATCTTAAACAGACTGACAGCTGCTCAGTGTGGGATGACCTGGCCTCATCTGCGATTACAGCAAAAAACCCAGTGTCCTGCACTTTCTCTGCAATTTCCGCACGAACCAAATTTGCGCATATCTCAATTATTTCGTTCTGAAAATCTGGACTTGTAGCATTGAAATAATTAGACTGCATACTTTGAAAGTCGGGATCATATTTCGAGAAAAATTTGCAAACTTCAAGATAATTCCCACGAGACTCTGAATCGATAGCCTCCCTGTGTCCACGGAAAGGCAATCCAAGTGCAGACAGCAATCTCACGATATCCACAACTTTAAAAAGATAAGATCTGTTCTTCTCAACAGTAGCGTTGTGGCTCTCCGACAATTTGGCAGCTATCGATCCACCTCCAGATGTGCTCTGTTTGAAGTTGTCCCATTTAACCATACAGTTCTGATGGGCCAGTGAATTTGCATGTTTTTCCAGTTTGCTGCTTAGTTTTTTCCAGTCACTTACGCCCTTTCGGAACGATTCTTCCACACTGCTGTCAGTCTGGAAGTGGCGGCAGGCGAAACAGAAGACAGCATCCTTTAAAACCGAGTATTCAAGCCAACAGTACTTGTTGTAGTAGTACGTGGAGAAGGCTCGTTTAGTCTTTCCAAACAACCTTGAAGGAAAATCCGGAAGAATAGGCTTCTTAGGACAGCAGTGCTTGTCGCCAAGATCATTTGGTAGTTGCTGTGAGCTAGTGCTTCTAGGCAAGCTAACTGACCCAGACGACAGCCCAGCAAGATCCGATGGTGAGCTAGCACTAGCTGGGTTTGCCGAGCTGGTTCCAGGTGTTTCCAGGTCATCAGCATTTGTTGGTAGAATTACTGGCTCTGGTTCTTCTTCTTGCCGAGTGTTGGCCGAGGTCATGGGACGTTTTAAAAAACGTCGAATATCCATTTGCAGTTTGCAATACTTACATCAGGCTACAACTGTAATTGTTATGCGCTAGCGAGATTGATACTGAGAGCGGGAAACCAAGTAGCGGACGGAAACAGTAGTCAACGTCACTATGTCACACGATTACTGAAAAATAAATATATTACAAAAATGTGCTAGGATTCATATTCATTACATACTACTACCATGTATTTTAATCAAAACCTTAAAATATCAGTACGTATACATTTTTAACATTTATATTTTGCCATTTCCTTGACGTCATGTCATTACATGTTTCAGACACCAGGGGGGGCAGGGCCCCCCCCTGCCCCCCCCAGAAACTCCGCCTATGTGTATAACAGTATCTCCAAGAACGGTATGTAGAGATAGCAGACTGCAGGCCGCATGTCAGTGTGCATTTGACTTCCGGCAGGAGAAACAAAAACAAGTAGCCTATATTCTGGCTTCTTTTAGCCTTTTACGAAGAGAGAGAGTAAAGAATGGACCCAAACGCTCTTAGTAGTAGTAGCCTAGTAGACTGGTTTATTTATTCCACGAAAATACAAGCAGTATTGCAGCCGAGGGGTCTTCAAGCCACGATGATTCTATCCCCATTTCTAAATACACAGGGAGCATGAAACAGTTCATCCTGATAAAAGCCAATGGCTTCAATCCCATAACCCCCAACACACACACACACACACACACACACACACACACACACACACACACACACAGACACACACACACACACAGACACACACAGACACACACACACACACACACACACACACCACACACACACACACACACACACACCACACACACACACACACACACCACACACACACACACACACACACACACACACACACACACACCACACACACACACACACACACACACACACACACAGACACACACACACACACACACACCACAACAGACCAGCCTTCTGAGCTGGGTTTCCCTATCTCTCAGTCCGGTAGACGTGGTGTCTCTGGGAGGAGGTGATCGCTATCTGTCCGCTCATGTAGACAGGGCTGCGGTTCATTCCTCGGTGTGTGTGGGCGGATGCCAGCCGCTAAGCCTGGCCAGCGACACCACGGTTTGACCAGGAACTACTGGAAAAAATGAAAATCCTCTGTTGACATTTGTATGCATATATGTAGGCTATATAATATATACATAGGCCTACTTAAGTTGTTGTAATATTTATGACATAAATGTCGCTATAATAATTATAAGCCTACTAATTTCTAAAACATAGGCCTACATAAGAAAACATATATTCCTTCTTTGAGGGTTTAGGTTGGTTAAGGTGGAGTTCTGTGAAGCCCTCTCGCTGCTTGTGAAAAAGGTCTGTGCAAATTATTTATTTTATTTGATATATGTTATTGTCTGCATACTCACAATATCAGTGATGACCACATCAGCTGTATCCATCCAGCTGTTTCCATGGCTGCAGAAATCACAGACCTCTTTTCTATCACGCCCTGATGCAGTCTGTCTGCCCTTTGTCGCTGCAAACTCAGGCGGTCTTGGATGCACGTGACCTGGCCATAAATAAAATCAGATAATCACACTTTGTGTATGCGTGAACTATCTTAGACAGTGTGGGTAGATTTTACAGAGCATTACTTTCCCTGGAAATCGATAGTGTGTAGGCCTATCCTATGTGGTCAAATCAAGTGTGTTTATGTCAGTGTGTGTGTGTGTGTGTGTGTGTGTGTGTGTGTGTGTGTGTGTGTGTGTGTGTGTGTGGTGTGTGTGTGTGTGTGTGTGTGTGTGTGTGTGTGTGTGTGTGTGTGTGTGTGTGTGTGTGTGAGATGATGATGCAGTTTGTGTGTGTTTTGTGTTTAAATAATGTGCATGAATGCAAGTCATGGTGTAACTGGCAACGGTGGGTGAAAGACAATGTTGCGAGGCTGCAGGTCATTACTTGTTAATGAATCCCTTTCGTGATCATAGTTTATCATCATTTGTCATATGTTGCAATACCTTTAGCTGCACTGACTACGTGACAGAAGGATGGGGGTTGTCCTATTCTATTTCGCAAAATAGAGAAGACGGACACGTTTGGACTAATTTAGGGCTTGATTTCCTTGTATGAGTCTGAGGAAACGCCAACAGTGGATGATTATAGCTATGAATACGATTCATTAACATATAGCACTAATTAATATACACCTGAAGCTTGCAAACAGTAGGCCTAACATTTGAAGGATGATGTTGAAAGTGGTATAATGTTGTCTGGAGTTCAGACCAAACAGTAGCCTAACAACTAGTTTAATTGTTTTACTCTGAAGTTATTTTCAAAGGTTTCAAAGGTTTCATGTCCAGGTTTTTTTCATTCGTAGACACAACTCTGCCTTTCAACCCAAACAAACGCTGCGCGAACTTGACCCCAATAAATCAAATGGACGTGGGAAACGCGGCCGTATCAAAGGGCGCGTGCCTCTCCGGTCCTCTCGCACCTGTGGGAGGGCCTATAACGAGCAGTAACCAACCGAGTGTCTTACCTGTGAACACAAATGTCATCCACAGTACCTCCTCATGAAACACAGTTCATTCCAGCAGCTATGCTGAAAATCAAGATGGATATGCTGGGAGAAACGGGTGATTCCCCGGAAAAAACTACAACATTGAACACGAGCTTAGACACGGTTTCGCTCGAGGCCAAGCGATGCACCTATCCGGCGGAGACGGATGAGACTGAAAGCGATAAGGGGGACCGGCAGGAGAAGCCCCCATATTCTTACGTGGCCCTCATCGCCATGGCAATCAAAGAAAGCAAAGAGAAGAGGCTAACTTTAAGCGGAATTTATGAGTTTGTCGTCTCCACATTTCCCTACTACGAGAAGAACAAGAAGGGTTGGAAGAACAGCATTCGACACAACCTCAGTCTCAACGAGTGCTTCGTCAAAGTTCCCAGAGAAGGACTTGGTGACAGGAAAGGTAACTTCTGGACTCTAGATCCTGCTTTTGAAGACATGTTTGAGAAGGGGAATTACAGGCGAAGGAGAAGAGTGAGGAGACCGTACCGGCTGTCTTCCTTACCGTGCCCGTACCCCCCGGGAAACCCCCCCGTGGAGTACAGCGAGCCCTTATACCTGCATCAGGCGCACGTGTTTGTGCAACCTCCTTTTCTGAGTAACTCCTGGACGAGCCAGCCTCAAGTCAACCCCTTCAGCTTCTCATCTCCGCATAGCGCGAGCGGACACTCGCGCCCTATATCCCCATCTGGATATGCCAACAGCCCGGTGACCTACCACAATCACCGCTTCCATCACGCGGCATACGGAGCGTACCACCGACACCCGTCGGTGCTGGTGCCCCACAACGGATGTCCCTACGGCGGTGTGACGCAGCCCTTGAGTCCCAGCGGTGGGTCTGCTACAACAGTATACCCTCACTACACCTATGCCATTCAACCAGATATGCCACTAGTTCACTCAATGGATTAGTTTGCTATGGAATTGGGAAGTTAAATAGTTAGTTCACGGACGCTAAACTTATTTTCGCCTGCCACTTCTTACTTTATTTTTAGAAGGAGGGCAGCGGTTTCAGTTAAGGGTTTGGAGCTGTTAAAATTAATGTTCAGTTGCTGAAATATTCCAGTACTTTTGGAAAGTTGCACTTTGTATACTAAGTAGCCTGTAATGTAAATGTAAATGGAGGTTTAGATAGGCTAAAAGCCTAAATATGTTCATGTTATTTATTTTTATTGTTCTGTAAGATTATCAATTACAAACTAAGATCAAATATCTTTAAGTGCCTGTATTCTTCTGTTAATCTATCAAATGTTAACGTTGTCATTTAGATACATTTCCGTTCAGTGAATGTTGAATTGATGTCAAACATCATGTATGTTTCAATACATGTTTTGCATTTAAAACCGTATTGGAAATTTGCATAGGCTGGTGCCTATTACTTGTATGTGGATTATGGTTGCAAATGAAATGGTCTAACCTTGTTTAGACTATCAATCTTGAACGACCTAGTCGTGTGTATGTGTGCATACATTTACATAATGTAAACATGTAGGCTACTGTTTAGGCTACTGTTGTAGCCTACTACAAACTTAATAAAATTTGAACTTTATAAAACATCCTCCATTTCAGATCCACTTTCAAGTCTGTTGTGTTTGACATGGCATGCGTGATTGATAACTTGGTTCATAAGGCCTATTTGTAGATTATTATAGATACACACAATGTATCAAATACAATACCAAACTATTGACTGATCTCGGAGATCATGAATTTCATCCACTAGGATTTCAAGAAATTGCTTAGACTTTAGGCCATGCTCTTACATGGAACATTCGAATTTCAATATATATAGACCTTGTCTGGTAAGCCGGGGAAGCCCAATTGAAACTCGAAAACTTTTTGGTGTTTGCGTCAAAGCATAACGAAAAGCTCCGCCCGGCCAGAGTACCCTGGAAGAAAAAAAGATTGTCCCCACATTTATACGTACTTCCGCTTCCTGTTAAGGCTCCAGGTTACTAGGAAAGGGGGTTTGCCGCGTGTGCGCGGTGGAAAAATAAGACTACAATTCTCTCATGTTTCTTAGCTAGTTTGTAAGTTAATGCAGGGGGAAATGGATATTTTTAACCAACTTCTTCTGGAGTATCCCCAATTAATGTACGGCGGAGTGGGAGCAACAGCTTTCGCTGCGGGAGGAACTCTGATTTACAAAATCGCGACAAGGTATGGCGCTAAAATGTCATGCGTGGCCTGTGTTGTTTCCATACTCAACCTGTCAATGTTAACCATCGACTAGTTATCTAGCTTGCAGTTGTTTCAGAATGGTTGTATTCGTAGTAGTATACAATGCATATCCGTTCTTATTGATGTGCTTGCTAACTGGGTTCAAGCCTATTAACTATCACCGTTGTCTCCGGTGCAATGCTGGACCCACACTAGTCTACAGTATAATTTCCTTGCATTTGCATGTGTGTAAACCAGACGTGGGAGTAAGTCACTCATGTGCAAGTCACAAGCAAGTCTCAAGTCATAACCTTCAAGTCTCAAGCAAGTCCAAGTCACTGTGGTTAGAATCAAGCAAGTCACAAGTCAAGTCATTGCTCAGGTCAAGCAAGTCACAAGTCAAGTCATACAAAAATCATATTATCTAACCCAGTTTAGTTTTTCTCAAACTCTCGCTCTCACACACACGCGCGCGCGGCCGTTAATCAGTGTGCATAAATATGCACTGACTTGCTTGTAATGTTATCTTAATAAACTACTGTGTTGGAATTCATGTTAGCAACCGTTACCTTTCTAGTTAACGTCTGACCCATTTGACCAGCCAATAAGTTAGCTAAAGACACTTTTACTGCGCATTTTATTGAGAAGACATTAGGTTATAGGGTTATTATATCCTTCTAGCCACGGTAAATTTAAGCTATGTAGGCCTAAGTGTTAGCAAACGTTAGCTTTGTAACAGCCATTACAGCTAGATAAAAGACAGTCACGTAACGCTAGTTTACCTTTTTTTGTGGGTTTTGTAGTGACGGATGAAGTTGGATGTGGTGGCGATCGTGTCACTGATTTTTGAGCTGCAGACCTTGCATACTGCTGTCCTCTTTTTCTTATTCTCATCGACAATGTAATCTTTGAACCCAAATTTAATTATTTTTGGTCTTGCCGCCTCCATGACTGCTGCTCCTGTGTTGACCTGCTCACGCAGCGGCAGTTTGTCCGTGCAGCGCGCGATCACCCGAGATGCGTACGTACATTCATTGCACTGTAAAATCACCCGATCATTTTTCAAAATAAAATAATAAATATATAGGCTAAATATATAAATCAAACATAATGTCTAACTTAAACTTTTAAAAAGTCAAGTCATTTCGAGTCATCTGTCTCAAGTCTAAGTCAAGTCTCAAGTCATGAAGACCAAGTCTAAGTCAAGTCGAGTCTTTTATCAGTGTAAGTCAAGCAAGTCTCAAGTCCTCAAATTTGCGACTCGAGTCTGACTCGAGTCAATGTCTGGTGTAAACTGCTTAACTTGGAACACTACAGTTAGCTAACGAACTGACTTACCTCGAAACGATGAAGTACACTGACACACATCGGCTACAAAGGGATTATATAAACCTAGGATATTCTGGGAAATCACACTGAGTCGCTACGGACATTTGTCACCTCAAGTGAACTCGTATCTAATTACGCTACTGTTGACAATTGCAGGAAGAAGCCCACCCACGTCAATGTGAACTGCTGGTTCTGTGACCAGGACACAGTTGTGCCGTATGGCAACAGGAACTGTTGGGATTGCCCAACCTGCGACCAGTACAATGGCTTCCAGGAGGTTAGTCAATCAATCAATTTCAAAGCTATAGTGTTCTTGGCGGGTCAATTGCGTAACGACTGTCGTGATTGCTGCAAGAACGGGTTTTGGTTCAATAACATCCGTTCGGTATTTTGTGTTGTTACAGAACGGAGATTACAACAAGCCCATTCCGGCTCAGTACATGGAGCATCTAAATCACGGAGTTTCGGCTGGATTGCCCTTCAGGATTGCCCGAAGCGCCCAAGACTTTACAATGGGTCAACTGTCAGATGCTGCTATGCAAGAAGTGCAACAACAACCAGTCTCTGAAAATCAAGCAGTTGGCCTCTTTTATCCCCAGGGAAGATGTACGTTGGATCTGTGACTGCTTGATTTTTTAATGTTTTGATTTTAGTTGTGTAGTTGTCGTTTGGTCATTTAATTTACGGAAATGTAATGCCATGTTTCATTTAAGAGTGAGCGTTTTAGCTCAGTACTGGCAGATGAAAACAAGATCAAATGTCTTATCTGGATGTACTTATTTATAGATTTTTTTCCCCCTTCTTAGGAAAACTATGATGAGGAGATTGAAGTGTACAAGCACCATCTTGAACAGACGTATAAGCTGTGTCGTCCATGCCAGACGGCAGTGGAGTATTACATCAAACACCAGAACAGGCAGCTAAGGGGCGTGGTCTTCAACCATCAGCTACAGCGGAGCAGAGACTCAGACAAAGCATTTGTCAGGGTTAGTGTCTTTATTATCCTCCCTCCCTCCCTCCCTCCCTCCCTCCCTCCCTCCCTCCCTCCCTCCCTCCCTCCCTCCCTCCCTCCCTCCCTCCCTCCCTCCCTCCCTCAAGAAGAAATACACTGGTATTTTCATGGTGGTTACACCAAGATGCATTCTGGGATTAAAATAAACCAAATTCTCTCTCTCTCCCTCCCCCCTCTCTCTTCCTCCCCAGAGCTCCTACTGCTCTCTCTACCCCCGCGGGCGTGACAGTCCTCCGCATCCTGGCCTTCCTGACCTGTGCCTTCCTGGTCGTAGCGACGGCCCATGCACCCGGAGACCCCCTCGCCCCGCCCTCCTCTCCTCAGACCCTCAGCGGAGGGGTGGTCCCCCCCCAAACCGTCCCCCTCGCCCTCCAACGCCTCCGCCCCCCAGAACGGGAGCGTGGAGGTGGTGGGGCAGGCGGTGGGGCAGGCGGTGCGAGCCCTCCTGGACCTCCTGCCCTCCGAGGCCCTGGAGCGGGCAGAGCGAGCCTGGCTGTACGGGAGGAGCCACCTGATGGCCGTGGCGTCCGTTGGTCTGTTGGCGTGCGTCAGTGGAGTGTTCCTAGCAGGGTCTGTAAGGTGAGTCTCCTGCTTGTAGCTCTCTTGCTGCCTGAGGATGTGAAGGTGACGGTCGTGATTAATGTTCTAAGGGTCTTAACTTAACGATCAAAGTACATTTCTTGTAAGCCAAGTGATTTAATGAATGTGAGGTTAGATTAGTGTGAGTGAGATCAAGTTCAAGAAAAGGCATCATTTAAGTGCCCGGCTGTAATACACTTGAGGGAGTTCCGTAGTACAGTGCGAGTGTCTGTGTTGGTGTAAGTTGAGTGTCTGTGTTGTTGTAAGTTGTCCCTCATCTCCTGTCCCTGGTCTCGTTCCAGACTGAGACGTATCGACGCTCTGTCCTCCGTGCTGTGGTTCCTGGTGTGGTGTCTGTACCTGGCAGAGCAGCACCTGAGAGCTCACGGCTCAGGGTGGCTGGACGCGGCCCACCTCGGCGCCGCCTCCCTCTGCTGCCTGGTCGGCCTGGCTGCTGCCGTGCCAACCCGCAAGTCCACCGGCCCCAGACGAGCCCGAGGCCGAAGGTTAGAATCTGACCACTGACGGTTTAATGTGTTTTAGGACCCGAGTCCTGTTCGTGTAGAGGAGGTGCATCGTGGGACTGGGGGTGTATCTGAACGAGATGGCATCTGTCTGTGTCTGTCTGTCTCTCTCTCTGTCTGTCTCTCTCTGTCTCTTTCTGTCTGTCTCTCTCTCTCTGTCTGTCTGTCTCTCTGTCTGTCTCTCTCTCTCTCTGTCTGTCTGTCTCTCTCTGTCAGTCTGTCTGTCTCTGTCTCTGTCTCTCACACACCCTCCTTCCACTTCTCTATTCTTCTCTCCCTCCCTCCCCTCCTTTCTTCCTGATACTTCATTAACCAACTAATGGCAGCACAGTCGAGGTGTTACTCTTGCGTTGTATCAATGTTAGTTTTTTCCGCAGCTGTTGCTACACTAAAGGGGAAAAAACCCAACTGTAAAGAAGGCATGGATAAATGAAGTGTTGTTCAACTTAGCAGGTGTTCAACACTTTAGTGTTACATGGTTACAACGCTAAACCTTAAGCTCAAACTGGGATTTTCCCTTCTCTCAGTATAAGGGGTCTTTTACCTAAGTAGTTAAGTGGCCTGTCCCAGTCCATGATCTGTGCTGCGCCTGTTTCTCTGCAGCGTCTGTTTGACTGAATACATTTACCAAATGTATTGAATAATCCCCCCCATTTTTTGTTGTCATCAAATCGCTTTATTAGAATAACCTTTTGATGACTAAAAGCTTGAGGCAACTTTATAGTTTGATATTCATACAGCCTTGTTTGGGGTCCCTCAGCTGCTGTTTAGATAAAAGGCCTTACTGTCGACTGAAGTTATAATTTTACAACTTGAATTAAAATGTCCTGGCCAGCTTTTGACCCAAATATACAGCCGTCACACAGTATCTAGCGTGTAAAAACAAATCTCATGAAAAAATCTGTGCCATTGTTTCCAAGTTTTCAGTCAGACAAGCTTTTACATTTGCCAAACAAAAGTAGGTCTGTAACAAAGAGACCCCGCCTTAACTGACAGTTTACGGTTGATTTTGTGGAGATACACAAACTAAAACTGAGGGTGAGAAGAGTCCATAAACTGTTTTTTATTTTATTTATATTTTTTATGCTGGCCTCTGATTCTGAATGTTGTTGAAGTGTGTGTTTGTAGTTGTCTTGCTGAAGTACAGTTGTAGAGTAGCGCCGTGATAGCTTGGAGTTCCTCGGCCAAGCTTCCTAACTAGAGCATCGTGCTCATAGCACACTTATTCAACTGACTCCCCGTACCTATCTAAGCCCCTGAGCATGCACTAATATGTTTGCCAACTTATCGTCCTGATTAATTTGCATACTTAAGCATTTAACGCTATATTTGTTAGTGACGGGAAAATAACAGTAGTTTGACAGTAACCCCCCGATCAGACACTTGAAGACGTTATTGCGAGTCCGTTTCTAACTGGTTGAAGGGAAAAGCGTAGGTGTTAGTGGTACTATAGTAGCTACCACCAAGTCAGTACTTGCATGTTGTGCCTCTGATCTTGTATGTTAACTCTTACTAGCCACGTTGTGGTTCCAGTGCCAACACAGACATCTAGATATTGTAATCCAAATGAAGTTCCGTCTGCAACACCTCTTTGACAAAGACTGTTTTCGGTCCGCAAGATCTATGCTTTGAGTGGGCCTTATTTTAGCGTATGGTGAGAATACACTGTGCCTGATTAGTTTTTTGTTTCAGTAAAGCCAAATTTACTACACGCTTTGCTGGGTTTGTTGTGTAGAATGACTTTGTCATTTGTTTTCGATCTCCAGATATAGCCAGGCCCTAACTGCGTGTCTTCACTGGTTATGGGTCTTCAGTTTGATAGAATTATTAATTATATTATTATTATTATACTGTTAACTGGAGACTTTTTCCTTTAGCATTATCATGAATTGAAATCATGAAATTATAAGATTACCAAATGCTTCTATATTATTTTATCAGGCACTAATGTTATGCTTTCCATCCAGAATATTTGCCAGGAATTACATAATCGTTATAGGTTTTGTGCTGTTGTATGTTGTAGGTAGAAAAATGTGATTTCACTTTCTTATTATTGTTATTGAGATTGTGATTGTAGTGCTATATTTAATTGTCTGACATTTTAATATGTATTTTACTCCGTTTTATATGTAGAAAACACTAAAAGATTCAGTACCCTGAAAGAATATTTCAAGCTTTGGGCAAGTTTACCCATTTTAGAAGCTCACACCAAACATAAAGTGGTACTAGAATATTAAGCAGAGGTGGGCGAATATTTCAAGATTTTCTTCAAAATATGCAAGATAAGCTATCATCTCCCGCTCGTTTGGTTTGTCCTAACGTGTTCCGTCCATTCTTAGAATGTTGGCAGCATTCTGTTGGCAGCATTCTAAACGAACAAGCACATTCTGTTTTGGGTACTGCATCTTGGAAGTAACACAACACTGTTTGGGGCTTTGTATGTAAACACTCTTGTACCACTGATTGATCGCTGTATATCGAATGTAATAAACAGCTGTGAAATGATGAAGCCTTTCCTACCTATGACCCTGTTTGGTGTATTGTTTGGTTAAGGGAAGAAAAGGAACATTAACTATGTTCACTTTATGAACCAGTTTGATCAACTGTGGTAAATCAGGTCTGTAAGTGAGTGATGCCTAAATTAACTTGCGTATTATATCTGTTTCAATCATCTTCAGTGAGATGTGGCTCCCTTTTCTCAATGAGACGTTTTTTTGGGGGTGTTTTTTTTATGCTGAAGTTATAATCTCCAATCCAAACCCTACCATCTTGCAATTAACTAATTCTCTGAAAAACCCCAACATGGTAATACTGACAACATCTCTTAAAGACTACAAATCCCAAAACACCACAAATATAAAAAGACTGCATTCATGCGATCTTACCTACTCATACAAAGCCTTGTTGATGTTCTTTGTAACGTACAGCAGATGCTGTTGGAGGCTGTGTTCAGAGCAGTTTCAGCAGCTGTCTGACCAGTTAGTTCAGCAGCTGCTACGATCTCAGGGGCTTCTACTGCCTTCTGTCTCCACCTGTCCTGATGGACACATGGTCGACAAGTGTTTCAACATCCAGTTATAAGTGTTTCTGATGCAGGACTGTGTTCGGCCTCTGGTCTGCACTTCTCTGTCACTGACCGTCTCTGGAGAAGGGGAGCCCCTGACTGAACTGCTCCTCACAGGGGTTCTAACATTTCTTTCTGGGTTTTACTGGGAATTTTTCCTTTCCATGAGGGTTTAGGGGCAGTTCAATGGGCGTATGTGAAGCCATCTGTAACATTTTTTGTAAGAAGAAAACAAAAAAAGTTTTATTTGAACAGCACTAGCCCAGTTATCTTGTGTTAACAAGATGTTCCTGATGAATCCTGTAATCATTGACCCCCAGGTGACCTGTTGGGTTTGGGTTGTTAACCCTGACTGAGGGAACTCCGATGTCCAAAAGTTAGCAATTGAACCCGAAGCCTAAAGACAGGATTATTTGGTTAAGCATGTCCTGATTAGAGTTTGTCTCAAGTTTTCTTTTTACACTCATGAGTTCTCCGTTGTTCTCGTGTGCTAAATCCACTCGGGTTGCAACCGCTCCAACAGGACAGCTGAGGTAACAATGTCATCATTTATGACAGTTGTTATAATTTAATTAGAATAATCATCATTTAGCAGATGCTTTAATCCAAAACAACATACAGTATGGGGGGGATTCGAACCCGAGACCTTTTGATGTGTAATTCTCTAACCACTTCACCTAAACCCTCCCTTGAATCAATAAATTTTCACTTGGACGTCTTTGTTATTCTACAAACCGGTTTTAAAGTCGCATTCAGGGAGTAGGTATGCTGAAGAGAATTCTCCTTTTTTTAATTATACCTTAAGCTTACCTTATCCCTTTGTGAAGAGTTATATTATGTAATGAAGTTTTAATTATAGGCCGAATAAGTCTTCCTAGAGATGAAGTGTGGTACATTGACATGCAATACATACTGCAAGTATGATGTGTTATAATGACAGTGCTAGACCTGTTGTTATTTAATGTATTAATTTAGCTTTTATCCAAAGCAATGTTACCAGGGGAATCGAACCAATAACCTCGTTGATCGGCCGTCTAATGCTCAACCACTGAGCTATACTTGTCATACATGATAAATTGACAACACTATATGTTGAGGGATGTGCTCAGCATACAAGGGGATGTGAACCAGTGACCTTTCGAGCTGGGTTAAAATGCTCAATTGTCCCCTATACCTATACCAGACAAGTTATATTGATGGTGCCTGACATGTTATATTCCAGAGCCATACATGTTATATTACGGTGCTATACAAGTTCACCAGTGGAAGCCTGACATGTTCCTGTGTTCCAGGTACCTATCAGGTGGTTCCCCGGGCCACCTCTACGGCCTTGGCCCCTCCCCCTTCGTGTCCCCGGTGTCCCCTGCCTTCTTCGTCCCCACGCCGCCCCCCAACCTCTCCCAGCTGATCAGCCGGCAGCCGGGCTCCAAGCAGCGCAGGGCCTCGCCCTCATCTCTCCCCGGGAGGCTCAACCGGGCTCTGTTCCTCGGGACCATCCCCTCTCTCGCCAGGACCGGTGAGACCCCCTCCTCCACCCCTCCCAGCATGACTCCCCCTCCTCCTCCCCCAGTCTGTCTCCCCCTCAGCATGCCCCCCACCCTCCTCCTCCCCCAGTCTGTCTCCCCCTCAGCCTGCTCCCTCCCCTCCTCCTCCCCAGTCTGTCTCCCCCTCAGCGTGCTCCCCCCACCCCTCCCCCAGTCTGTCTCCCCCTCAGCCTGCTCCCTCCTCCCCCAGTCTGTCTCCCCCTCAGCGTGCCCCCCACCCTCCTTCTCCCCCAGTCTGTCTCCCCCTCAGCCTGCTCCCTCCTCCCCCCTCCTCCCCCAGTCTGTCTCCCCCTCAGCGTGCCCCCCCACCCTCCTCCTCCCCCAGTCTGTCTCCCCCTCAGCCTGCTCCCTCCTCCCCCAGTCTGTCTCCCCCTCAGCGTGCCCCCCCACCCTCCTTCTCCCCCAGTCTGTCTCCCCCTCAGCCTGCTCCCTCCTCCCCCAGTCTGTCTCCCCCTCAGCGTGCCCCCCACCCTCCTACTCCCCCAGTCTGTCTCCCCCTCAGCCTGCTCCCTCCTCCCCCAGTCTGTCTCCCTCTCAGCACCCCTCCTCCCCCAGTCTGTCTCCCCCTCAGCCTGCTCCCTCCTCCCCCAGTCTGTCTCCCTCTCAGCACCCCTCCTCCCCCAGTCTGTCTCCCCCTCAGCCTGCTCCCTACTCCCCCAGTCTGTCTCCCCCTCAGCCTGCTCCCTCCTCCCCCAGTCTGTCTCCCTCTCAGCACCCCTCCTCCCCCTCAGCGTGCCCCCCCTCCCCTCCTCCCCCCAGTCTGTCTGTTCCCCTTCCAAGTTTCTTAAACTGTTCTTATTGTGTGTGTGTGTGCTCGCTCCTGTTTCAGACTCAGGATACCTGTTCAGTGGCAGCAGACCTCCGTCACAATGCAAAGACTCTCCGTCATCAGGTAACTAGCATGTGTTCTCTCTTCAACTCTGACCTTTTGACCTAAACAGCATTGACCTCTCTAGTTACAGGAGTCATGCTAAGTTCACATAAGTTCAACAAAGCTGTAATTGACTCTTACAGCTTCAAGTGCTCCTTTAACGAGTTATTCTAACTCCTGTCGTCTAACCTCTGACCTCCAGACTACTTCTCCCTGAAGTCTGGCAGCCGCCCGTCCTCCCCCGCCCCCTCCCCCGCCCCCTCCCCTGGCCCCTCCCCCGCGCCCTCCGTGGCCAGCTCGGTCACGTCCAGCTCTAGCTCCGCCTGGCGGCGCCGTCCCCTCATCAGCCCCGCCCGTCTCAACATC
Organism: Mallotus villosus; assembly: GCA_903064625.1. Lineage (NCBI taxonomy): Eukaryota > Metazoa > Chordata > Actinopteri > Osmeriformes > Salangidae > Mallotus > Mallotus villosus. The sequence continues at coordinate 20,636 of CAEFZP010001160.1, read as the reverse complement.
AGCGGCCAGAAGCTCCGCCTCTTCTCGCACGACCCGGAGCCCGTGGCCCAGCGGCTGGCCCCGCCTCTCTTCCACACCCCGCCCACTTCCTTCCACAGCGGAGGGTTCTCGCCGGACGTGTCTCCTTTCCACAGTCAGAACGGTAAACGCAGACGGAGTTATTCTATGTTCCAGACCTGAGCAGTAGAACCAGGAACCAGACTTAAACGTGTGTGTTGTGTGTGTGTGTTCCAGACCTGAGCAGTAGAACCAGGAACAAGACTTAGACATGTGTGTGTGTTCCAGACCTGAGCAGTAGAACCAGGAACCAGACTTAAACGTGTGTGTGTTCCAGACCTGAACAGTAGAACCTGGAGCAAGACTTAAACATGTGTGTGTGTGTTCCAGACCTGAGCAGTAGAACCAGGAACCAGACTTAAACGTGTGTGTGTTGTGTGTGTGTATTCCAGACCTGAGCAGTAGAACCAGGAACAAGACTTAGACATGTGTGTGTGTTCCAGACCTGAGCAGTAGAACCAGGAAGAAGACTTAAACGTGTGTGTGTGTGTTCCAGACCTGAGCAGTAGAACCTGGAGCAAGACTTAAACATGTGTGTGTGTTCCAGACCTGAGCAGTAGAACCAGGAAGAAGACTTAAACATGTGTGTGTGTGTTCAAGACCTGAGCAGTAGAACCAGGAACAAGTCTTAAACATGTGTGTGTGTTCCAGACCTGAGCAGTAGAACCAGGAACAAGTCTTAAACATGTGTGTGTGTGTGTTCCAGACATGAGCAGTAGAACCAGGAACAAGTCTTAAACATGTGTCTGTGTTCCAGACCTGAGCGGTCTCCTGAGGGAGGCCAGTGTGCTGGAGGAGCCCCACCAGAGGGGGAGCTCCTCCGGGTCTTCAGCCTGCCTGGTGGACACCACCACCGGGACCGACCCTGACGCCACCACCACCTCCAAGGGTGAGCCAGCGTGCTTGTTTAAAGTACTATGTGTTAGTTTCCCTCTTTCTCTGAGGCGACTCTGTGAAATACACATGTTGAGATGGAAGCGGAACTGTGTGGCTTCATGCCAACATTCTGAATGGCCAACATTCTGAATGGCCAACATTCTGAATTGCCAACATTCTCTTTTTAGAAGGCTTTGTAACATTCATCTTGACGTGTTGTGGTATCTTCCCGGTCATTAAGTCTGTGTTGTTCCTCCCAGGTTGGCTGAGCCGGGTGCTGTGGCCTGGACTCCTGGTGGTAAGCCTGGGGGTCAATCTGTTCTTCTCTTCCCTCTACCTGTACCGCAACTGGACCTGAGCCCTCACCTACTGCCAACGCTGCCTGCTCAACCTCCGCTGTCTTTTCACACAGGCACTGAGTTAGCCACCCGTGGGTCCTCAACCCCTTTGTGACACGCTGCAAGACTGGGGTCCTTCAAAGCTCCTGTTTTAGTCAGCTTCCACTGTCTTTTCACACGGGCACTGAGTTAGCCACCCGTGGGCCTCTGTCCCTGTAACGAGACAGGGGTCCTTCAGAGCTCGGTGTGTGAGAGAGGGGTACGATCTCATGTCATCTCTCTGGGTCCTGAATGATCCCAGTTTGCTGCTCAGGCTGACATGAATTTTTAATAATTTCTGTTTGTTCATAATTAAGCAGAGATGGGAAAAGGGATTCCTTTTGCTTTGTAGGAGGGGGAAAAACGTACGGAAGAATTCAAGAGTGATTGTTTGGAAGAGTCGGGACTGTCGATCATGTATAACTTTGGTGTCATTTCCTTGAATGTGACCTGGCCTTGTAATGCCACATATTTAAGGTAGCTCTCGCTGATCATTTCAAATACCTGACTCCTTTAACTAAATAAGCATGTGTAATGTTAGTGTAAAAACAGAAACATTGTTTGCTTCGGGTGGTCTGATCATTGTGTTGTCATGCTGTAACCTAGACGAGTCATGTTCAAACTAAAACTGCATTCATTCATTTTAAGATCAAAATCTCTGATCAACTGGACTTCTAGAACTACCAGCTATAAAAAAAAACGTAATCTGTGTCCCGGCCTTCTATTCAGCTGCAGTGTTTCAAGAAGAGCAAATCGTTTTTATTTTCTAACAGTGGCAATATTGCAGTTTATTTTATTTTTTGGGCCTATTTTATTTAACTTCTAGCACTACCAGTCAGTTTTGGATGGACTTGATCCACACAACCATGACATCCATACATCCACCCTCTAAACCAGTAACCACTCTGAATGGATTGGTGGTGGTTTGTCAACGTGAAGACATGATTTGAAGACATCGTGTGTGTACGACTGTAAACGCTGTAGGCTGTGTGTGTGCTGGTCTTCCTCCAGCCTGTCTGGTCGTCACCTTGGTCTCGGAGGTAAAGGTGTTGTACAGGTGTGTTAGTTCAACAACCTTTCATGTATTTTATTTGATGTATGTGAGAGTGAAAACCGGGAGACGAGATGTTTGTGTTCTGGACTTTGGACTCTCATCCGTGACCTGAAACGTAACACAGGTGTTCATCTGTTACAAGACTGGCGTGAAACGTAACACACAGGTGTTCATCTGTTACAAGACTTGTATATATTCTTTTTTTTGTTTTTAGTTTTTTGTCTGAAAATATTAGTGTTATTTATTAAAAGATTGTGCAATCCGTATGCTTTATCACCCTCCTGGTTACAGTGACATGATTGAGTCAGTCCTTGTAATTAGGCTAACAATCAGCTTCTTTCTGATTGGATAATGTTACTATTTGTATAGTATGGGTGGACAGACAAACATTGTACATTTTTGGTTGTTGTCCTCTTGGTTTGTGTAGAAGCATGATCTTTGATTTAGAATATTTCTCTGTAACTGACATATTCTGTTCATTGAAAGAAACACAATCAAAAAAACACTAATTGTTCACCAGTTACATGACATTTTATCACCTACAGTATTCGAACCATGACAGTTTTGATGAATGCATAACATTTCTGTACTCCACTAAATCATTGTTCTACAAAGCCAGCATCTGAGTCTTGTGGTTGAAATACAGTTGTTCACCCTATCAAATTAATCTTGGAATATGGAACCGGATATACATGTGAATACACGCTATGTAGGTCACTATGTGTTAAGCTGCATATAGTTTGAGTCAATTGATATCTACTGGAAGTTTACCAAATCCACTTGATGGCTTTTAAGTGCAATGTCTCCCCCATCTGGCATCAAGTGGAAGTCTAGAACACAACGAACAATCTATAGAATAGGCTGAACATTCTATAGAACAAAGTGAACAGGATGTAAAGCCTATACAAAAAGGGAAACTGTGGTTGTTAGTCGATCCAGAGTTCTTACACCACAGAAGTAGTCTAAGAACATGTTCTCGTACAGAATGCAGAGTCTAAGGTGTTCACCTACAGCTGTGTGTAAGATCGGATGTAAAGATAAAGGATAAAGGGCTTTACAAATTGTTACATTTGACTTACAAACTTGTGAAAGTAACAGACCATGTTGTGCAACACTTTACATTTCACACATCATAGATCTGCTTCTCTTAACTGTCTTAGGTGACGATGTAGATTGAAGACAGTTCGACTGCAGATCAAGAAGTTCCCGGTTCAAATCTCCCTGTATGTCTGGATGAAAGTGTTTCTTGAAATTAAATCATGACCCGCTAGAGAGGCCTTCTGAGTGCCAGGTCGACCAATAGGAAGATGGCGTCTAAGATGACCACAACGTTGTTTACTAAAACTCCACACCGCGCTGTTTCACCAGCGTTGGGAGGTGTTGACATGTTATGGCCACAGAATTAGTTCCTTTTTTGAACGTGTCCGTTTTGACACGTCCTTTAAGAAGAAGCAAGGCGTTACTTAGAACCGTTTATAGCAGGAAAGAAACCCAGTTGGTAAGAAAAGCTCACAACTGTTATCATGTCTTTCACCGTTATATATAAGATGAGTTCATTTAGATGCTTTACATGCTGATATGAACCTGTGATCGGCAGGTTGAAAGGCTCCACCCCTGACCTACACCCCCGTCCCCCTGACCTACACCCTGCCCCTGACCTACACCCCCGTACCCCCCCTGACCTACACCCCCGTCCCCCCTGTGTAACACCTATTTTACAAATGTAGGGTTCCATGAGGGGGTTCTACTGGGAACCTTGAGGTTCTTTTTTTAATTTTCTTTCAGAGGGTTCTTCCTGTTTTGTTTTTGCATAACAGTACATTTACATGACGGATGTTTTTCACGGATTGTGATGTTCGCCAATAGTGACTAGATGGTACAGCCGAAGATCAAGGATCAGAAGGGTGTCCCGGCCTCGTGTCACAGTCTGGGCTACAGGGGCGGTCTGTATGTACTAGCCACAGAGCAAAGGAACCATTCAATCAGCATTTATAACATGTATATTATCTAGTATTTAACCTTAGTTGGATGAAACTGATCAAAAGTGGAGTCAGGTGGCTGAGCGGTTAGGGAATCGGGCTAGTAATCAGAAGGTTGCCGGTTTGATTCCTGGCTGTGCAAAATGATGTGTCCTTGGGCGAAGCACTTCACTCTACTTGCCTCGGGGGAATGTCCCTGTACTTACTGTAGGTCGCTCTGGATAAGAGCATCTGCTAAATGTAAATGTAAAAGTTTCTTGATTGCGATAGTGGGTGTTTCGTGCGATCGACGTGTTTATCAGTAACTCTTCAGAGGAAACGCCACAGGCATTTATCTGAGCTTCATCATCCTGAAAGATGCTGTTCTCATCCAATCAAAACGACCCTTTTCTTAAAGCCACATTGGCATGCTACCAAATACATGTGGCAGAAGTCTTGATATTGTTACTTCACCAACTTCCTCTCTTTTTTCCCCGCTCACTGACATACAGTATACACTTTGCCGTAAGATCCGGATAAAATGTTTTTAATCTAACAGCGACATTATATTATCCATGAGTGACAATCTTGAGTTTGAGATTCTGAATTCCGTATCTTGGATGCATATTTCTTGATATGTACAGTATGTTCTGTAATCATACACGAAAGGCCGTCACATAAGGACACACATTTTAAAAGATGTCATGCTTCTTTATATGTATGTTGGACTGTTTTTAATAAGAAGTGTCTCAAGAGTATCTGAGCTGGGCTTGTGTTAGTGGTCGTCAGGACTGAAGGAGCCGTGTTCAGTCTCTGAGGACTGAAGAGGGATCAGGGGTCTTAACACGGTTTCCACGGTTTCTCTTCTGCACGCTTCACTTCCTGTTTTGTGTTTTTTTAAACACCAGATGTCTGCAGTGGGTTGTTATCGCTGTTGTTTACTCTGGTGTCAGTTTTTTTTATTTTTATGAATGTGTTAACGTTTGTTTTGCAAAGAATACTTTTCCTGAGGTCAAGCTTCGTCGCTGCTCTACTGGAGACTAAGGTAAGATTCTAAGTATTTTATGTACACATGCATGAGTATTTAATGTTAAAAAAATTATATTTTAAGTTGTTTACTGTGGACAATCACAAGATTGTTGAACACCTTTTTGTGAAACAACTGAATTTAATTTACTTCCAATCTTTGAATCTTCTGAGATACTAACAGATGTGTTTACTCGTGTTTGAGTGAATGACTTCTGTTTTGGTCATGAACCTTGTTGACTTTGTTTCTATCAATTTCCTCTTTCTTCAGTACTACTATTGTGGGTCAAGTTCCACTTTTCTTGGAACTGGTGTTAAATTATTTAGAATGAGTATTTGCCTGTTTCATCATCAAGTATGACCATGCAAGCCATTATATATTTGCAGTGTGTGCTATGAATCTCATTTGACACATATCCAAAATATATTTAGGCCTACCATGTACTTTACCTATGTTTTTAAATGTGTGTACAAGAAACTTTGCTCACAAATTTTCCAGATTTCCCAGGATCTTTTAGGAATTAGTCAAATGCATTTTTTGCTTATTATGAATGGCCCTTGTTAAGGTTAAAGTTGTATCATCGTCATTAATAGTGTAGTTAAGGGTGAATTTAGTCGTGAATTCAGCACTTAAACTGTCAGCTTCCTTTCAGCAAAATCAGGAACTAGCAGCTTATAGTAGTGGTTTGACAGAATCATTTACTGGAATATCCCATCACATGGATAAACACGCCTACATTTTTCTGAATGAGAAAGATTCAACCAGAACACAATTTAACAGGTCACCTTCATCAAATCACATTTGTATTTATTAAACCCCTTTTACAAGCAGTATCATTCATGGCCCGCTGGATGGTGAGCGCGTGATGCTGGGTGCATGTTGCTATGGTGAATGATGAGTGATCTCATCCATCAATTACCATTCCAGGAGGGAAACCATTCAAAAATAATTTGTTGACTGAATTGTATTCGTTACTTTTGTAAAACCGCTGAGTAGAAGTCACTGAAACTCCCTAAAGGGGTTCGGCTAAGTGCCCACATGTCATTCAATAATTTGATATCCGTTTGCTTGTCGATTGATTTATTGAATTTGGATATCACACAGCTGTTAATAGCCTACATAGAAAAGTGTCTTAATTTTAACCTAAAAAATGCAATTTCCGCTATAGTTCGACACACACACAAACACACAAATGTTTACGCTTAACCAAACTTTGTAGACGGTCCCTTGGCGTTCGCGGGGAGGGATGAAGGAAGCGCATGCGAGCATCACCGGTTGAATGACAACGCACTTGTCTCGCCTTATGCTGAGTCCGAGAAATAGTATGGTTCAGTTTACTGGAGTGTGAGCGACTCGCGTCTCCGGTGAAGTAGCCTATTAGTAATATTACGATCAATCAGCCGACTTTCGGTTCAACGTTGGAAAGCAAACATAACCATCGATGGTATACAGAGAAGGATGAGCAGCAGTCTAAGCTTCTAGAACGGAGGCAAGTAGCTAATTACAAAGGAAATGGTTGGTATTCCCATATTTAAATGTTATCATTTTGATTCAGGCATCGCTTTTACCTGTCGGTCAGATTCCAGAAATGTATTTTGGTCTGAATTTATAACTGATTTGACTTTGACCATTTAGGGGGTTCTATACAGTCTATATACAGTTTTTTAAACACGCAACCCTCACTGTAATATGTTGAATAGCCGAATGCAGTAGATATGTAGGCTATATTCTAAAGTAGCTAGATATTATAAATGTATTAAATTCAAGGATGTATTTCATTTGATTGCAGCACGTCTTGCTATATGTGAAATGCATGTATTGTGCCTTTTTTATGTAGGCCTAGCCTACTTCTCCATTTAGGGGTTAGTTAAAACTTTGTAGCAGTCTTTATCATATTGTAATTTAGTCGTCATGGTGCCTTGATGAGATCAATTCGAATAGTCTTTAACGGAATGAAACAGAACGTGCGGTGCTCATCAAGGTTCATAATCAATTTGCTGATAGACAGGTTCGGGCAGGTTTATTTCACTGTGTTGTTTATCAGCTACCCTAATAATTAACAGTGCATAAATCAGTGATGATGCTGTAAATCGGTGATTAACCATTTGTAAGACCCGCTTTTCGTGCTGCCAAAAAAAAGCACGCATTCAAGTTGCATGCAAACTCGGAACACAGAGAGCATTTGCACTGTTGCACATGATCCTCGTGTTGATCGCTAATCGGGGCATGCACTGTCTTTGTACTGTACGCTGTGTGCACGACCTGGCGGATCAGTGAGCTGCCGGTAAATGAGAGACCGTCACCATGCCCCCGGGGGAGTATGGGTTACGGGCGGAGTGGGAGAAGGAGGGGGACCCAGAGATCATGATAGACTTCCTGCTCCCCACCGGGATCCTCCTGACGTTCTCGGTGTCTCGCAACGACACCGTCAAGACCATAAAGAAAGTAAGTTTCACGGTTTTATCTATGTGACCGTTGATCCCGCCTAAAAGAATGTAGCCTATATATTCAGTTATATTTTCAGTCAAATATATATTTTAAATATAAATATAGGCCTAATATATAGCCTATATTTAAACAATACATACACTATATAAAATACTATATAGACTACTGTTATGGTTTATGTTATGGTATATGTTTTGTTAGAATTGTGTGCACAGAATGTAGATATGCTATTGTATGATTATTATTGCTCAATATCTTAGATGGGCCCTATATGAAAACACAGGCGATCTTTATCAGTAGCTAGATAAAAAGCCAATTTGGTCAATGTGTGCTCTGTATTCTGAAGCAGTGGTACCACAGGGGTTAGTTTATAGAGAGAGTCAGAAAGGTGGAACAGAGCCAACGCAGTGCAGTGTTGCACGTCAGTAACAGAAGAAGAAGAAATCGGACCTTTCAACTGTTTTTTTTTCTATTCCGAGAAATCAACTGTCTTTCTGACCTTCCCAAATAAGCGTCAGAGCGCGGTGACGAACGTATCTTTTCTGTCGTAGCTGTGACGGAGTTGAAAGGGGAGAACGTGTTTTAGCTCTGTCTGCAAACCCAGGCCTCACAATTTGTTGCAGCAGATCTGTTATCAAAGTAATTCAGTGGGCCAGTTTCTATGCCAACACTCCCTGTCCATAGAACACTGCTAGTATAGCCACTGTAGACGTTTTGATTTAACTGCCTTAAATAATTATATAGTTCTGAGTTGTTACAAAATGAACCAACCTTGATTTTGTTAAATGAAATCCCTCATTTGAAAAGATGTACTTGAAGTGTGTAAACACGGTATTTCAGTGAATCATAAATGTCCAACTGATACTGAACCTATGGCATTGATAGTCTGAGGATTTCTATACAATAATAACACTATTCAGAAAGACAGAAGTGATACTACATACAGTATATATTCACATGGTATGTGCGTGCGGTGTGTTTTTGTGTGTGTGTATGTGTGTTTCTGTGCTATGATGGCATGAGTGTTTTTGTCTGTGTGTGATGGCGTGTGTCTGTGCATGTGTATGTGTGTGTGATTGCATGCGTGTTATGTGTCTGTGTATGTGTGTGTGATGGCATGCGTGTTATGTGTGTCTGTGTATGTGTGTGTGATGCATGCGTGTATGTGTGTGTGATGACGTGTGTGTTCTCTGTGTTCTCTCAGACCGTGTGGAGGAACGCCAGCAGCGAGCCTCTGTTCGGGGCGCTGGGCGACCCCGACGCGTACGTGTTCACCTGCATCAACTCCACGGCGGAGCGGGAGGAGCTGGAGGATGAGAGCCGCCGCCTGTGTGACGTCAGGCCCTTCATGTCCGTCCTGCGGCTGGTGGCGAGGGAGGGCGACCGCGTCGAGAAGCTCACCAACACACAGATCAGCCAGCTGATCGGCAAAGGTGTGGAACCAACCCCCTCGTAGACAGCTCATCGATTATTGTTGGGGGTGTGTGTGTGTGTGTGTGTGTTGCGGGGGGCTGATGTGTGAGAAGCCTGAAAAAAGTGTGCGATGTAGCCTGTTACAGAGCCACAGGAACTGTAAAGACCGCCCACTTTTGCTGTGGTGGATGGGATTGGTTCTTGAGCTTTGAGTGACAGGCAGCTGAAATGACCGTTCATCAGACACCATCAGGTCACTGTGAAGACACACAGTACTCTAGTCGCACACAAACACGACGGTACAAGGAGCCTAGCAGGGCATGTTGTGTACCTGTGCTTTTAAAGTATATTTTGCTTGTACTTACAATACACTCGAAACTTGAACTTGAAACGGTCGTGTCAGAGAGTCTCCAAAATACACCTTGGGGAAAAAAATGCCCCCCTCCCCAAAGGCTGTGTGCTTCTCTCCAGGTCTCCAGGAGTTTGAGTCCCAGAAGAACCACGAGGTGAACGAGTACCGGGCTCGGATGCGCTCCTTCTGCGAGGACAAGGCCCTGGAGAGGCAGCGGTTGCCGTGGTACAAGTGGATGGAGTTCAGCTTCCCATGTGACTTGGAACCCTGCGCTTCGCTTCCCTGTTCCGGAAGCTTCAAGTCCAAAAACACCAAGAAGTTATTCGTCAACGTCAAGTTTGACGATAGCGACGTGAGTGTTTTCACGTTTTAACCCTAGATGTTTTTTGTGCGTCTTTTAGCAGAAGCTTTCTTCCAAAGCGACATTCAAACAGGTCATGTACTAAGTACAACAGTTTTAATGATATTCCAGTGGTTAGTGCTTAGGAACGGTATCTAATCGGACACAGTTTAACAATAACGTCACTACAATATTACATAATTCCTCCTTCCTGATTGGGGTCTTAGGGATGCTGAGGAAATATGAACCAATGTTATATATCTTCTAGTCTGTGAGACCTTGGAGGGAGGGATTTCCGTCTTGCAGTCTTGAGGTTATTCTGAACAACAGTGAGAGCAGCGAGTCATAACTGCTGTGAGTTAGTTTGTTTTCAACCCTCGCGTAGAAGGATTGTGGAGGAGGGCTCGAGGTGAAAGTGAACTATTTCTGGAACTCCCCCTCCCACACCTCGTAGTTTACTTTTCACTTCAAAAGAGATGTTTGTAGACACCTACTGCGAACTGACAACAACAAAAAAGTATCAGCCACAAAGCTGGGACAAGATCTAAAACCTGAGAAGAAGGAAACTAGCAGAACAAATGATGTTTTTTTGTCATTTAATACATATACAGTTAGTACAGTACGCAGTGAAACTAGACAACTACATGAGACCACACAGAACTTACTAAGGCCTACACATTTCTAAGTATTTCAAGATAGAGTGCTCTTGCAAACGTGCGCAAAAAGACAATATCCACAGTAAGACTATAACTCACGTTATGACCCGAATAACATGTTGATATTGTTGTTGATGTGTTGATATTGTTGTTGATGTGTTGTTATTGTTGTTGATGTGTTGTTATTGTTGTTGATGTGTTGATATTGTTGTCGATGTGTTGTTATTGTTGTTGATGTGTTGATATTGTTGTTGATGTGTTGTTATTGTTGTTGATGTGTTGTTGTTGATGTGTTGTTATTGATGTTGATGTGTTGATATTGTTGTTGATATTGTTGTTGATGTGTTGATGTGTTGATATTGTTGTTGTTGTGATGTTGATGTGGTCCGTGTTGTTCAGGAGAGCTTCATGCTCCAGCAGGACTCCCAGGACCTCCCTCTCAGCTTGATGCTGAACGCCCTGAAGAAGAAGCCACCGTGTTCCGCTGTGTCAAGCAGCAGCCTGAACACTACACTCTCCAGGTCAACGGGCGATGGGACTTCATCTACGGAAAACATCCCCTGTGCCAGTTTAAGGTGAGGGACTGAGGGACAAACGATATTTAAGATATAGTAAAAAAAAATAAGAATATGTCAAATTTGTACGGAAAGCGAACACACCTGTCTGCGCCGGAGGTGTGTTTGTCTGTGAAGTGATGATGTTCTGTGGGGTGTCGCCTGCTGGAGGTGTCAGGGTTTGGTCCTGGTACGTGTGTCAGGGTTTGGTCCTGGTACTGTGTGTCAGGGTTTGGTCCTGGTACGTGTGTCGGGGTTTGGTCCTGGTATGTGTGTCGGGGTTTGGTCCTGGTGTGTGTGTCGGGGTTTGGTCCTGGTACGTGTGTCAGGGTTTGGTCCTGGTACGTGTGTCAGGGTTTGGTCCTGGTGTGTGTCTGGGTTTGGTCCTGGTACGTGTGTCAGGGTTTGGTCCTGGTGTGTGTGTCTGGGTTTGGTCCTGGTACGTGTGTCAGGGTTTGGTCCTGGTACGTGTGTCAGGGTTTGGTCCTGGTAGTGTGTGTCGGGGTTTGGTCCTGTGTGTCAGGGTTTGGTCCTGGTGTGTGTCAGGGTTTGGTCCTGTGTGTGTCAGGGTTTGGTCCTGGTATGTGTGTCGGGGTTTGGTCCTGGTACGTGTGTCAGGGTTTGGTCCTGGTACGTGTGTCAGGGTTTGGTCCTTGTGTGTGTGTCAGGGTTTGGTCCTGGTATGTGTGTCAGGGTTTGGTCCTGGTACGTGTGTCAGGGTTTGGTCCTGGTAGTGTGTCAGGGTTTGGTCCTGGTATGTGTGTCGGGGTTTGGTCCTGGTACGTGTGTCAGGGTTTGGTCCTGGTACGTGTGTCAGGGTTTGGTCCTGTGTGTGTCTGGGTTTGGTCCTGGTACGTGTGTCAGGGTTTGGTCCTGGTACGTGTGTCAGGGTTTGGTCCTGGTACGTGTGTCAGCGTTTGGTTTGGTCCTGGTACGTGTGTCAGGGTTTGGTCCTGGTGTGTGTGTCAGGGTTTGGTCCTGGTACGTGTGTCAGGGTTTGGTCCTGGTACGTGTGTCAGGGTTTGGTCCTGTGTGTCTGGGTTTGGTCCTGGTACGTGTGTCAGGGTTTGGTCCTGGTACGTGTGTCAGGGTTTGGTCCTGGTACGTGTGTCAGGGTTTGGTCCTGGTACGTGTGTCAGGGTTTGGTCCTGGTGTGTGTGTCAGGGTTTGGTCCTGGTACGTGTGTCAGGGTTTGGTCCTGTGTGTCGGGGTTTGGTCCTGGTGTGTGTGTCAGGGTTTGGTCCTGGTACGTGTGTCAGGGTTTGGTCCTGTGTGTCGGGGTTTGGTCCTGGTGTGTGTGTCAGGGTTTGGTCCTGGTACGTGTGTCAGGGTTTGGTCCTGGTGTGTCGGGTTTGGTCCTGGTGTGTGTCAGGGTTTGGTCCTGGTACGTGTGTCAGGGTTTGGTCCTGGTGTGTGTCGGGGTTTGGTCCTGGTGTGTGTGTGTCAGGGTTTGGTCCTGGTACGTGTGTCAGGGTTTGGTCCTGGTACGTGTGTCAGGGTTTGGTCCTGGTGTGTGTGTCTGGGTTTGGTCCTGGTGTGTGTGTCGGGGTTTGGTCCTGGTATGTGTGTCAGGGGTTTCCACCTCTGGGTTCTGTTGTGAGTATAATGTCTGTGTTGGTTCCTGTTTGTGATGACTGACCCCCCCCTCGGAGCCTGCAGCCTGCCGGCTTATTCTCAGTGTGGGGTCCTGAAGCGAGAGTCCTCTCTCTCTCTCTCTCTCCTCTCTCTCTCTCTCTCGCTCTCTCCTCTCTCTCTTCCTCGCTCTCTCTCTCCTCTCTCTCTCATCTCTCTCTCCTCTCTCTCCTCTCTCTCTCTCTCTCTCTCTGCCCCTGTCCTCTCTCTCTTTCTCTCTCGCCCCCCTCTCTCTCTCAGAGCTGGACTGTAGTGACTCAGTGGCAGGCTAACAGGAGCTCAGTTTGTTGATTGTGAAACTCTCTACCTGCAGCGATGAGTCATATCTCCCTCAACAGGACTCAGAAGAGAGCGGCCTCCAACACATAATGAGATTTCAGCTGCATTAACTCTGGAGTAAATGAACAACCGTCTGAGAGCCCGCGCTAGCCTAAAAAAGATCTGTGTGTGTGTGTGTGTGAGAGAGATGTGTTTGCTAAGGGTGAAACAGTCATATTTCTTCTCCCTAAGAGCTTTTTGGAGGGAGTTTTTTTCCCCTTGTCGTGTTCGTTAGGTTCAGCTGCTTCAAGGGCTGAGCGTGGGCCTGTGAGCCTTAATGTGACATAAACAAGACCTATACTTAGAAGATGTGGATCGATTCTCCAGAGAACCCTGTTGTTTCACCTCTCTCTCTCTCTCTCTCGCTACTCTCTATCGAGATAGAATGGGTGAGAGAGAGAGAGTAGGGGAGAAGAGGAGAGCGATCGTAGCGGCTGGAGAAGAGAGAGAGGCAAAAAGAGAGAGCGAACCCGAGAGATAGCAGCGAGCGAGGGAAAGAGAGAGAGAGCAGAGAGAGGAGAGAGCGAGAGAGAGAGAATGGAGAGAGAGAAGCGAGGAAAAAGAGAGAGAGAGAGGAAAGCGAGAGAGAGAAGAGAGAGAAGTAGGGAGAGAGAAAGCGAGAAGAGAGCGAGAGGCGCGAGCGAGAGGAGAGGAGAGAAGAGAGAGAGAGAGAGAGGAAGAGCAGGGAAAAGAGAGAGAGAGAGGACAAGAGAGAGAGAGAGAGAGGAAGGAGGGAGAGAGAAGAGCGAGATGAGAGAGAGAAGAGCAGAGAAGAGGAGAGAGAGAAGAGAGAGAGGAGAAGAAGAGAGAGAGAGAAGAAGAGAAAGAGAGAGCGGAGAGAGAAGCGAGAGAGTAATATATAATTTAATATATATTTATGAAAAATTTTATATAATAATATATATATAGATGAAAATATATAATATATAGAGTATATATATCATATAGTATATGAAAATTATTCAATATTATATGAAAATATATATATATACTATATATATGAAAATATAATATAATATATATATATATATATAAAATATAATAATATATATAGATCTAATCTCTTTAAATATAGATATATATCATATATATATATAATATATATATGAAAATATATAATATATATATATATATGAAAAACTATATATATAATATATATATGAATATATATATATATATAAATCTATATAAATCTATATATTAATATATATATAATATATATATATATATATAAATCTATCTTATACTATCTATCTCTGCACATCTTCTTATATGAAAATATATATATCCCCTTACTATCTTCACTATATATATCTCTAGAAAAAAAATCTACTATTAAAAATATATCATCTCATGAAACACCTCTCTCCCTATCTATCAACCATATCTATATATCTATCTCCCCTCTCCTATATCTCTATCTTATATCTCTCTATCCCTCCCTTCTCTCTATCTTCTCTCTCTCTCGGCACCCTCTCTCTCTCCTCATCTCTCCTCATACTCTCTGGCCCTCTCTCTCTATCCTCTCTCCTCTCCTCTCTCGCTCTCCCTCTTCTTCTATTCTCCTCTCTAGTACATCTTCTCGTGTCTGCGTGGCAGCCAGAACCCTCAGCTGACGATGGTGCATCACTCGACCATCGTCAAGTACCAGGACGAACAGGCGGGGCGTCGGTAGCCAGGTGACCAAGAGTCGCTCGTCGTCCAAACCTCCACCTCTACCCCTGAAGAAGGTCAGAGGCCAACCGTTCATGACTCGTCTTTTGTCATAACAGATCTGTCTCACACGCACACAGACACATAACACAGACATACACACAACAACACCACACACACGCACACACAGACACAACAGACACAGACACAAACACAGACCACACAAACACACACACACGCACACAGACACATAACACAGACACATACATACACACACAGAAACGCATGTGGTTGTTCCTCAACTAGTGTTTTGGACTTTGGTTTCATCCACAGTGTGTACCTGTAACAATCAACCTGTTCACAGGCTCTGTTTCCAAACTAAGTGTTTTATTCAGATTTTCATTATTAAAGATGCACACTGATGTGTGTCTCAGTTTACATATCAACCTAGGGGAAAAGTATTTATAAAAAAACGTGTTTTTCTTTTTGGTGGGAAAAGAAACCCCCAAAAAATAGTTTTGAGGGTTGGTAACATGTTTGAGGCCCGTCACACAGAAGCTGGTGGGTGTGTGTTATTATAAGTCGGTACATTTAGTCATTTAGCAGACGCTCTACCCAGAGGGTGAAGAAGTGCCTTGCCCAAGGACACAACATAATACGCACGGCCAGGAATCAAACCGGCAACCTTCTGATTAATTCCCTAACCGCTCAGCCACCTGACCACAGCCAAGTACTGCCAGATTTGAGTGCTCTCTACCAAGTTCCGACCATTTGTGAAAGAAATGTTCTGAATGACTTTCATTTCTGTTTCTGTCTTTTGTCATGTTTCCTTTCTTCTTCTCTATCTCTTTCACACTCTGGACTGAATGTGGCTAATTGGTCCCAGGGATAACCAGCTTGTTCCTTCTCTTTCCCCTACAGCAGAACACGTCTTCCCTGTTCACCATAGAGGAGCCTTTACAGATTCATCTGCTGCGCGGCACCAAAGTCAACGCAGACGAAGGGATGAAGGTCAGTGCGGTTTAGCGTCGCTTCCTCTCACTGCTCAAGGGGGCGCTGCTGGGAGTTGTTTACCAATATGTCAAATGGGGGGTGTAGTGTGGGGGGGTGGGAGTGGGGGTGGGGGGGGCGGAGTTACATGCAAAACTATGGGGTCATGTGATCCTGACCACACGTTTCCGTAATTCATCGAGGGCGGTTGGATGAAACTTGAAAACATGGACGTGGGGAGCGGCTTATCGGTGTTCAGGCCTCACGGTGGAGCCTAGATTCTTAGAAAAGAGCCCCGCTCTTGGTGCTAGCGATTCTCTCTCTCTCTCTCTCTTCGCTCTCTCTCGCCTCATTCTCCCTCTCTCTCTCTATCTCTTTCCCTCTCTCCCCCTTTCCCTCTCTCTCTCTCTCCGTTCCCGCTCCGCTCTCTCTCTCTCTCTCGCACGCTCTCGCGCTCTCTCTCTCTCTCTCTATCTCTCTATCTCTCTCGCTCTCTCTACCCGCTCTCTCTCTCTTTCCCTCTCATCTCTCTCTCTCTCGTTTCGGTGTTTGCTGTGCTCTCTCTCTCTCGCACGCTCTCTCTCTCTCTCTCTCTCATTCATGTTCCGAATGAAGGAGAAGCGATGGAAGGTCGTAACTCACGGCAGATAGGGGTTGATTGGTCTGACCTATCTTGAAACGACTTTCTTGAGCTTCTATTTTGATGCTGCCTCAAAGACGTCTTTCCTCAGAAGAAGAGGGCCAGCCCGGCGGTTTGCACAATCGCTCGCATTTGTTGTGTAGAATGTCTCCTCAGTTTGCAAAGTGTTTTTGTATGCCGTGCTGTACATGTGTTTGTTTCTCAGATCATGGAACATATATCCTCCCCTTGCGACAGATCCCACGCTCTGGGGACCCAGTTTGGCCCCTTCAAGTCTTATATGTGTTATATGAGGACCCCACTAAAAAGTAGCTCTGTCTTAGGGTAGAGCTCTAATGGGGATCCTTCTAAATAAACAATAAACAACAAGCAATCAAATGTCATTGATACATTTGTCCTTACAGTGTCCTTACAGTACAAGAAAGTCAATACAATCCTAGATTATATGTGCATTTAAGTCCTTTAAAAACCTACTTATGTGCGGTGTCCGGGGTGGGTATAAATAATTAGCCATTGGGCTAGAGTAGGATGAGGGTATAGCTTAGTGGTTAGAGTTTTTGGCTACAGGTCTCTGGTCAAATCCCCCCTTTGCTGCGTGACTTCATTACTGTTTGGGTATTTAGCTCGCTGCACTTCCAACTGCTACCGTGGTTACAGATCATGAGTCACTGTGAAATTGTCTTGTCACACAATTACCAGTCATGTCTGGCTGTTAGCAGGACGGCTCAGCTTGTAAAGATGTCCTTTACTCACGCACTGGTCATGTATTCAGTCCAGTCTGGTGTGAATGACTGAGGACGCTACCCAGAACATCCCACGCTACACAACGGCCAGCTGAAACTGGGATGTTTTTGGTTAGCCTTTGACAGTTGCTAGCTGTCAGGATCGCTATGTCGTTGTGAGGCTTTGAATGTACGGAAGATTGCATCATCCTTGTTTCTTTGTTGGGTACAGTATCCCCATCAGCAAACGAGCGAAGAGGTGAAATAGGTGGAAAACAATCGGAAGGAGGAGATAAAGCGGACGGAGCAGCCAGAAGGACGGATTGGAATCGAGATGGCGTGCGGGTCGAGGCCACAGACCGACGACCGACGCTGACAGACCGACCGCCCCGCGCCACAGCGACGAGCCGACCGACCGCCCCGCGCCACAGGCGACATCGACCGACGACCGTCCCCGCGCCACAGCGACCGACCGACCGACCGCCCGCGCCACAGCGACCGACCGACCGACCGCACGCCGCCACAGCGACCGACGACCGCCCCGGCCAAGCGACGACGACCGACCCCCCGCGCCACACACCACCACCACCCCAACCACACACAACCACCCACCACCACCCCCCCACACCCAACACCACCGCCCCTATCCAAAGCGACCTACCGTACCTACCTCCCCCCGCACATCTACAGACCACAACACCCCCCCACAACAAACCACCACCACACCCCCACACACCACACCACCCCCCCCCACACCACACCACCCCCCCACCAAAAACACCACACCCCCCCCCACACCACGACCCCCCGCCCACAGGCGACACGACCGACCGACAGCCCCGCGCCACAGCCACAGAACGCCCCCCACACCGACCGACAACAACGCCCCGCGCAACAGCCAACCGAACGCCACGCGCCCACAGCCACCGACCGACCGACCGCCCGCGCCACAGCCACCGACCACCCCGCCCACAGAGACCACAGAATGACCCCCGCCACAGCAACGACCGCCCCGCGCCCACAGCGAACCGACCCGACAAGACCGCCCGCGACACAACGACCGACACGACCGACCGCCCCGCGCCACAGCCAAGACCGACCACCCCCACACACCACCACCACCCCCCCCCAACAACACCGACCGCCCCCGCCGCCACAGCGACCGAACGACCGACCGCCCCGAGCCAAAGCCACCACCGCCCCGCGCCACACGAACCGACGACCGAACCGCCCCCGCCACAGCCACCGACCGCACCGCGCCACAGCACCGACCGCCCCGACGCCACATCGACCGACCGCCCCGCGCACACAGCCACCGACCGACAGACCTCCCCGCGCCAAAGCCACCGACCGCCCCGCGCCACCAGCAACCGGGACCGCCCGCGCCAAAGGCAACGCCGCCCCGCGGACAAGCGACCACGACAGACAGACCGCCCCGCGCCACAGCCCACCGAACCGCACCGCGCAACAGCCACCGCCCCCACCGACCCAACCGACCGACCGACCGACCGACCGACCGACCGCCCCGCCCGACCGAACAGACAGAAAGACCCGGGACCGAAAGACATGACCGACCGACCGGACCGACTCGACCGATCCGACCCGCGCCACAGCCACCGACCGACAGAACTCGACCGCCCGCCCCACCGACCCGACCGGACCGACCCACCGACCGACCGACCGACCCGACGGACCGACCGACCCGACGACCGACCGACCGACCGACCGACCCGCCGCGCCAAAGACAACAGCCACCGCCCCACCCCCAGACCGACCGACCGGACCGCCCCACCGACCGGACCGACCCGACCGACCGACCGACGCCCCACCCCGCCCGCCCCAGCGACAGACTACGACCTACCGCCCCACCGACCGACGACGAACGACCGCCCACCGCCGCCCCAGCGTACGCGACCGAACCGCCCAACGACCGAACGAACCGAACCGACCCGCCCCTACCGCCCGCCCCCGTAGGACCGACCGACCGACCGACCCGCACCACCGAAAGAGCCGACCGACCGACGCGCCCCACCCGCAGCCCCAGCGACCGACGACCGACCACCGACCCCCCCCCACCGCCCAAGACCGACCGACCGACCGCCCCACCGCCCGCCCCAGCGACCGACCGACAGCCCCACCTCCCGCCCAACGGCGACCGACCGACCGACCGACAGCTCCCACCGACAGACCGGACCGACGACCGACGACCGACCGACCCCGCGCCACAAGCGCACGACGACCGACGACCGACCCGCGCCACAGCCACAGACCGAACAGACCGACAGAGTCCCCGCGCACAGGGGGCCAACGCCCACCTATGCGACCCGAAAGACCGATCCGGGCCCGACCGCCCGACCGACGAAGACCGACGACCCGCGCCACAGCCACTCGCCCACCGACAGACGACCTAAACTCCCCACCCCTCCACCCCAATCTACTACCTACTACTCCCTCCCCACCCCTCCCCCTTCTCTCCTCTCCCCAGCTGGGGTGCCAGGCAGGCGTGTATCCCGGCAGCGAAAGAAGCTGCGGGAAAAGGTAGCGACCAGCAGCGAGGTGACCGTGGGCTCGGAGCACGTGTGGGACCAGAAGCTTCTGTTCGACTCACCGTGGCCGACCTGCCCCGTATGAGCCGCCTTGTGCTTCGCCCTCTACGCCGTGGTGGAGAAGACAAGAAGCCCCGCACCGGCACCAAGAAGAAAAACAAGCGCGCCGTAAGTAGCGGTAGCGTGTTTAAACTTTTTTTTTTACCGCAGCATTAAGTCAGAGTTGGGACGAGCCACGCTCGTTTCTGTCGCCTTTCTATGTTTTAGGATTATAACGTTGTTATCATCTAGCTGACAGGATTGGACCTGAGATCTCTTGATATGTATTGAAGGCTTCAAACACTGAGCTAATCCTCCCCTCCTTTTAAGTGCTGCTTTTAGCGCCCTCAGGCCAAGCAAGACAGTAGTGTCTAGTTTCTCCGACGTCCTTTGAGACGCGTCTGTGGGTGTGAACTTGTTATCACGCACAAACATGTATGCTTCCTCTGTAGTAGTGGGTGTGTGTGGTGTGGTGTTGCGCGGCTTGTGTCTGTGTGTTGAGCCTGATTGTGCAGTGTGTTTGCGTGTCTGGGTAACCTCTCCTGTGTTTCTTATCACTTCCATCATGCTCATGGAAGGAAGAGAGAAAAGTACATTCATGGAATTTCTGAACTTTTACGTTTCAGGCCTCTGTAGATCTGTATCGTAGTGGTCCGTATGATCTGCAACTTGAGTCAACGACAACTTTCTAAACATACCCTTCTGATGCAACTTAACAAGCAGTTAGTTTTGTAAGACTTGTTTTGTTGTGATTGGAGGGTTACCCTTTCTATGCTTAATAATGGGATTCTTACGATAATATAGTGTTTCATTATTTACAAAATTCTACATGTAAGAGAAAAAACTACTACAGAAGCCTATAGCAAAAATACTACAGTGTGACAACAACAAAAACTACAGTATAATAGTAACAAATACAGACACAACAAGTCAAGGTGTTCTAGGTGTTTCTGAAGGCACGCTGGCGTGGCCACCCGGATAAAG